>JAODVO010000002.1:21227673-21237952 GCA_025400055.1 Notarius lentiginosus
CATTTTAATTCCAGCTTGTAATGTGACAAAACAGGACAAACACCAAGGGGGATGAATACTTTTGCAAGACACTGTATTTACATTTTTAAGAACAACTGGACTGGAAAGATGGCTTTAAAATGAAATGACAAGAATACAGGAAAAACCTGTAGATACCAGTAATGCAACACTGTGGATACCAGCTGCCGTAAAATCCAAAGGAAGAAAAAGAATCATATGACTTTGGCACTTGAATACAAGCTTTGAATCACTGCTTTTGGAAGCTTTGCTTCATAGTTTTCAAAGCAAGGTCTGGCCAGAGCTCCAGGTTCTCCATTACATCACTGCAGGTTAGCAAAGCAAACTAACTGTACTAGCTACCCCAAGACTTGAAAAGAGTCATAAGCCATCTTTGCTACTACCTTCCAAGCTTTATTTTTCTTCATGTACACAGTTAATAAGAGGTCATGTATGACAGGAAAAGATGAAACCACTGTGTGGCAGCAGGGGCGTGGCCAAGTGTCAGTTTGTGAATGGAGGGCAGGGTCGGGGAAGGTGAGCGGCAAAGTCAATGCACCTGTTGTCAATTAACGTGTGTGTGTGTGTGTGTGTGTTGCAGGGATGGCTGAGCATAAAAGGAAGGGGAAAGCAGAGAAGGGTTTTTTCACTCTCCCAACCAGAATGTGTGTGAGAGAGTGAAAGAAAAAAAAAGCAAGGAAAATAGATAAAATAGTGTGTGAACATCAACTCCTGCCTGCTGTGCTTCTGTACTCCACCCACATCAGGGATTGATACACACTGTTATGTTTTCTTCCACTTTTCACATCAAACAGTAATCAGGAACTAATTGCAGATAGGAAGAAACATTGGACCACAATGGTCTGAGAAATAATTCGAGTCAGTTGTGTGGATTTGTCTCTTTACCACATCCTAGTCAGGATCCCTGGGATTTAAAGTCACTATTTTGTTTATATTTTGGAAAACAGAACTAAGTTCATTAGGAAATAGTAGTGATGGCAAGACAAAGCTTCATGACAAGTGGAATCTTTCCAGCCAACTATTTTGAAAAATGACTCATTTCTCAAGGCTTCATGTGCATACTAGAGGCCTCTAGTGGTCAAAAAATAAACACAGGCCTGTGTACCATACATTGTTTAAAATTGGGAACACTAATAGACAAAAATAAATAAATAGCTGATATATGTAAGCCATCTCAAATACAGGAATTCTTGAAAATGTATTGTGTCTTTTAAAAAAAATCATAGTCTAGACATGAATTTAAAATAATATACATGAGCAGAGGTATTTTTCTGTATGCTTATGTGCTCATAATGCTATTAGCACCTAGGTTACATTGCTTTTATAGGTCACTGATGTAATAATGTCTGTAAAATTAAAATGTACAAAAGATGGTCTGCTTAATTAGACAGTGACAGTGTTTCTTTAAATGGGTAATGGATTGGGCTTTGAGAATGAATATGCTTGTACATGGTCAGAGCATAGAATACTTAAAACCACCCATCAAAACTGGAACCATTCTTAAAGCAATCCCTAAACAAGGCTTCAAGTTATGTTCAGTGTCATTTATGGAAAATATTGACACAAGCAGTGCTCTACCTTCTTGAAACACACTTCAATGCTTTGGTTCCCAGCAGAACATCACTAGGAACTATTAAGTAATAAGGTTGTTTGTTTTTACAGTATATATTTTTATTTATCCTTTATGCTCCCATGTCTAATCACAACTTTGAGGGTGGAGGTAATGATTTGTAAAGAAAACATGAATTTGAGTGAACAGTTTTGTATGAAACAAATGTTACAATTTGTGTCTAGGTTATGTTACTATGTTTTCTTCAGTAAAATTATGAATGTTTTCATGCTGTAACATAAAAAAATCATTTCCAGTATTTCCTTTATTAGGCCTCCAAAAAAACTCCATTCCTGAGGGTGATATATAAAAATGTAGGCTAATGTTTACTGGCTGTCATGTTATTGTAGCAGGAAATGTGGAGTATAAAGGACATCTGCAAGCCTATTATTATTATTATTATTATTATTATTATTATTATTATTATTATTATTATTATTATTTTCAGATTTTTGTTTTAATTATTTGTTTTTGAGCATGAACTATCTAATCATTAGATTGTAGCTGTACCTGTGTTTAACACATGGGATGACAAATTGTTTCAGCACCCTTCCACAGTGGAATATATTGTAGAGATAATTAAATCAAGTCAGTTCATTTTTTATAGTGCTTTTAATAACAGATATTGTCACAAAGCAGCTTTAGAGAAAAATAAAGACTTTAAACAAATCAGCTAATTTTATCCCTAATAAATTTATTTATCCCCAGTGAGCAAGGCTGTGGTGATGGTGGCAAGGAAAAAACCCCTCAGATGGCATGAGGAAGAAACTTTGAGAGGAACCAGACTGAAAAGGGAACCCATCCTCATGTGGGTGATAACAGATAGCATGATTATAAATAAGTTGCTTCTATAAATGTGTTCTATATAGTCACAAAGTACAATTGTACAACCCAGAAATTCACTGGAGTTTTAACATGAAGTCAATTTTGTTGAAGTTAGTAAATGTTCATTGATGGAGGCTTGAGTGTAAGACTGTTCATGACAACTGCAGTCTTGAGGTTATCATGTCAATTATTGTAGTCCTCAGCCATCACAGCAAAACTGTAACTATCCAGAGACATCTTCCAAGTGTGACTTTTGACTGTTCATATGGGGCTATCTTCCATGGGAGCAATGTGATGAGACTCTGGCCAAATGTAGGGTGTTAGGATGGATCAGGCAGGTCCAAGGAGTAGAAGATGTCAGCATAACTGGTGTCTCAGGATCAACATGTAACTCAACAGAGAGAGACAGACAGAGGGAAGAGATGGGGGGGGGAATCCAGGTTGTTAGGTATGCCCAGTGTCACCTAATGGTTAAGAACAGTATACATTTAGAAAACATAGCGAGTCAGTAGGTGGATATTGACAACAATACAACCGAAAGAGCAGAAGAGGTCAGCCTCACTGGTGTCTCAGGGAGCACTGTTTAATTTTTCATAGTGCTAATAGAATGTTAAAAGAATGTCTGTTCTTTAAATTTATACTGCCACGGTGTTGAAATCTTGATTCTGATTGGTCAGAAGGTGTGGATTTATCCTATAACAGTATAGTTCTAGCTGTAATTTAAATTATAGGTTTATTCAGTGTTATAATGCTTGTTCTAATATGTTAGTGTCTCATCCTAACAGCTAATTCGCAGGGACTTGTATGGACCTTTTTTTTTGCTTCAAGAAAGATAAAAAGAGGCTGGTGAGGGAATGACTGTTTATAGCTACTATAAGTCATAACAGGAACTGATTTGTCTCGTAGACAAGGATCAACATGTAACTCAACAGAGAGAGACAGACAGAGGGAAGAGGGAACTATAAATAATTAAATCATACAGTGCGTTGTTCATTAGAAAATTAACAACTATAATCTCCAATCACTGTGGTACAAGTGGAATAAAACAGTTTGCGATGTGCAGTTATTGTAAAGTAATCCACTTAGGTGGTAATGTATCTCATCATACTGATGAGGATTATTTTCCAATAACAGCACACCCCATAATTTGTTATACAGCACATTGTGATGGTGGAAATAAAAGCCATAGTATTTTAGAAATTCTTGTTATCTTCATCACTATAAAATTGCTAAATATAGGCATCTTGTGGCCATAGAAATTACTTTGTGTAAAGATGGACCTAGATTGTATAGTTATGGCACAAGCTAAGCATGATTTTCCTGTCATCAGTATTCTTTTTTTTTTTATTTTCCCTGCAGTGTGGTTAAATTGCAATTGAGCTCAGTGTTCTGTGCAGGTGTCTAGGATCCAGGATCTAGTCTAGAGTTGGGGCTGACAACAGAAAGGTGAGGTGTAAAATATGTGTGAAAATGAGAACAATGGCACAAATTATTGTTTTACAAGATATATTGTAGAAAAAAATATTTACAGTTACCAGTATTGCTTCAGGCCAGCCCAGGCCAAAATAACAAATGTCCAAAACTAACTGTGCAAAAGGAAGCTGTCATACTTGTACAAAAAAGAGGATGAACAAATGGCATTTGACTTCTTTTTCTCACTGACTAACCAAAAACACAGACAAAATTCCCACATCCAACAAAAATGGCAGCCAAAGGCTACAACCAGTGACATACAGGCAAATGTTTCCAAGAACATCAATATGTACACGAAAGGAAATATATAAAATTTGTAATCCAAACCAAAGGGCACAGGCAAATCTCAAAATGTACAAACAAGCTTGGGGTCATATACCAGAATGAATGAATGAATGAATGAATGAATGAATGAATGAATGAATCAATCAATCAATCAATCAATCAATCAATCAATCAATCGTAACTAGTAGCAGAAAAGTTGATGAGTCAAAACTGTTGATGCATTAAGTAGCCATGAAGAGATGATGGAGCCACAAGGAAAAAGAGATGGTCTTGAACACAGGGTTTGAACGGAAATGAATTTCAACTTGAGTTCCAGTAACAGCAGGCCACTTCAATTTCACCAGCACTGTCATGCTGGAAAACATTTAGGTTAGGCCCCTTAGTGGGGACCTTAGGATGGTCTGGAACAGTGTCTCTCAACCACTGGGCTGAATTGCCATCTAGTAGGCTGCAATTTTTTTTTTCAAGTTGAAACTAATTTTTACTCGTAGTAGGGTGCAATTGCTGGGTTGCCTCTGACATCACATATGCCTCATTAAGCTACAGTCACACTACAGTTTGCGATGCTTTATGAAGGGTCATTGATGAAAATGAGGCATTTTGGTGGCAATGCATGGTGATATACACATGAGCTAAAAGTTGTTGTGCTCATGCAGCAGGTGAACACTTGACTGTCACGCCTTTGCGCACTTGAGTCTGGTGCAGCTCGAGCAGCCCCACATGCTCATGGAGCATGTTGTGAGTGTGCTTTGAACCCAGTCATTATGGGAAACACCTGATACTGATTTGAGTGCAATCAACACACTGTTTTCACAGAGGCTTTGTGAAGTATTATCACTATCACGTTTGTTTCTAGTCATGTTTATAACACTGTTTAAATACTCTGCTTTATGATTCTGCTTTCTGTTTTGTTTTTGTAAATATCACACCTGCTAATAAACACTCTTCCTGCACTTAGATTCATCTACTGCAGTCTATCTTGTAGTGTCTTGATCCCCAGATCTTTAACCCAGCCACATAGAAAAAGCTGCAGGCCTCCATGCTCTTCCAGGTTTTCATCTGTGTGTCCATGTAGAATGATGTCTGCAGCACCAGGTAGTTTGAGATGTCGAGGAACTCAACGGATCGATGATTTTCTAACTCATAATGAATGAATGAATAACTTTATTTAAATACGATTAGTTGATCAGCAGAGCAGGTGGGGTCGTGCATGTACAGATACAAATAATTACAAATACAAAAGAATAAAAATGTACACCATCTAAAAAATAACCCTTAAAATCTGTTGACTATCTGTTAATTGTCTTCACATTAAAGGAGAACTGAAGGCAAATTTTTTATTATCAAAATTCTATTTATCCCATTTTATTAAATATAGGAATCGCTATTTTGTCACTGCTATAGCAAGTGACGAGTGTTTGAAATATGCTCTGTAATATATCAGTCCATATGTCAAGGCAATGGCCGTAAACGAGATTCGCTGAGACCTGTACGAGACATCGTAGGACGGGAGTAAAACGTACAGCGGAAATCAAAGTGACCAACATCTGCCGACGTTGTCAAAAGACGCGCACGCCCTCTTTCGAATGCTGATGTAATCAAGCCGGAAGTTTTCTCGGTGTTCATCTTGCGACAATTTTCACACTCACACAACAAAGAAACTGGCATGTTCATCCGATTGCGGCTCTCTTCATCACTGACGACACTATCTGAAGATTATGCTTCGTCAGAACTAGAATCATCCTGGTCCTTATCCTGTCATCTTTCCAACTCTTCTCTACTCCACGTTGGTTCGAAATCGTATGGAATAATCTCCATCACTGATGAAGCTGGCAAATCTGGAAATTAATCCAAATTGGAATTATATGGTGATCTGGCTGCTGTGTAAACAGTTTTCAAAATGGCAGCACTGACACTTCACGTTTGAAGTCTCCCACAAGTCTCGTGAAGATCGCACCGATAAGCGACGCCTACTGTGGACCATACGGACTACATTCAACATGGCTAAAAACCGAAAAGGCTGATAAGTGTAATATAATATGCCAATACGAGTCGCGATATAAGGTTAATAAAACCGAAAACGTAATTGAATAACACATTAATTAAGAAATAAAGCAAGTTTAAAAATGACTTCCGTTCCCCTTTAATAGGGTGTGTATGATGGACATCTACAAAATAAAGATTGTACAATTTTTTTCCCTTCATCATATCAGTTTATCCTGAGTAAGCAACCGAACATCAGGTAGCATTTGGTTCTTTTTCTTTTTGACTGTTTTCTCACCTTTTCTCATTATTTTGGCCCTTCGTAGTGAATATTCCACAATCCAAAGTACTCATTTCACCATGCTCATTTCATTAGCTATTAAGTTTAACCAAAAAGAAAGAAGCATACAGCTTTTTTGTCCACATTATCACATAATTCTGCCACTTAAACTCACCCAGATTGTGGTTTGGCATGATTTCTTTCTTTTTTCTATAATGAAAAATAAATTGCTTGACAATTGCATTCCATGAAAACAGCTATTAGACATCAGAAAAAAGACACAGAATTGCCTTGACGATGTAAGCTGGAAACACCCCTGAGACCTATACGGGCCAACCCCTTTCCCTGGTAAACGGGCGTAATAACAGAAAATGTCTGCATACAGAAAAATACAGGTTCGCTTACTTTATGAAGCAATACTGTTTCATCGACAGAGGTTCTATAACTCAGATTTCCAGTGAGGACTTTGGTTCCATAAATGTACATAAAGACCAATACACTTTTCATTCTCTGACAGACCAAAATTAATCACCCTGTTTTGCCTACACATGCAGAAAAATAAAGTAAAAAAGTCAAACTTAAAATTTTATATAGAATAGCTTTTCTTTTTTTATCTTATAAGAAATATTGGTTTTTCTTTTTCTTTTTTATTTGAAACTTTGATGTGCATCTTCCAAATATGGAACTTCTTGGTATATTACAGTGAGTCAATCAGGAAAGATGGAAGATTAATAATGAGACACAGATGACAGTGAAGAAGAGGCATGGCAATAAAATTAAATTAAATTAAATTAATAAATAAATAAGACAAAGAGTCCTGTGAAAAATTGCAAAAGCCTAGGCATGCAATCAGCTGACAAAAGGCCTGTCCTGAACAGTTACATGATCTAAAGTCTAATCAAACATCATTTACAGCTTGTTTTATTTGGGCCTCTTGAGAGACTGTCCCTCCTGCCTCTTTGCCATGGCAACCAGTGTTTCATTTCAGAAGTGTCATGCCACATTATCATCTCGCCAGCTCACACACTCTGCCTGACAAGTTCTCTCTCTCTCCCTCTCTCTCTCTCTCCTCCTTTTTCTCCCTCAATATGTGGTTTCATTTTAGTAGCTTGTGAAGTACAATAGAACACATCCATGCATCTGTGTGCTAGTTATTCAGGTGTCATAGATGGATCATGACGCAATATAGCAATATATATATATATATATATATATATATGAGAAAGACCGAGAGATGGAATGAATGAAATAGTTTTCACATCACAAGCCGAGATGGTTCATTAATGTACATTTTATTGCATATGCTCCCTTAATGCATAAAATATCAAAATAATCAAACCAAACATTCGAAAAATAAGCTAAATAAGACCAAAATTAAAAGTATTGTCAATTTCTTAGCTTGCTTTTAAGTTTAATATTTGATGATCTTTACCATGAGGCAGCTGTCTAACACCACCACGAATGCATTTATGTCATTTATATCGTAAAGTACAGCACTGACACTTATTTCCCCCAGTGTACGAATTCTACACTGTACACAACTGGGTGTCTTTCTTCACCATGCTTTAGGATGAATCGCATTGCTAATTGTCTGGATCACAGGTTTCCGAGTCCGTCATCAGGGATGCGCCGCTGGGCCACAGTGCACATCTCTCAGCTCAACAGAAACCAGTAAAGAACATCCAATGACATGGCTGAAGATGTCTCCAGAGTCGTGGGAGTGTGAATTGGACCAAAATGAAAAAAATGTGGAGCCTTTGACAACACTTTTGGAATCTTTAAATATCTAATTTATGCTGGAACACAAAGATTTTGGGCAAAAGTTCGAGCTGACACTTTTACATGAAAGTATCACTGTTGTGCCTTCCTCCCATTTGCATTTACAGTATGCTGTAACAAAACACGGCTCATGAGCCGAATTGAACCCATGATAAGCAGATGGTAATGGTGCACTCAAGGCCCCAATAAAAACAGCAATTTATTGTGAAATGCAAACATTCTTAACCGAGCGAGCAATTTCATCAGAAATAAAGCAATGCCACAGCGGATTGCAAACCACTTCTGCCTTTAAATCGACCCAATCAAAATATGCAGCCTCAAATAGAGAAATATGAAGGTGATGAAAGCGCTGCCAGATACAGGCCCCATAGTTCATGTAATTCAGCATTCAGTGTAAATTAGAGCTATCTTACTGTTCTAAATAAATAAATAAATAAATAAATAAAAATTGCCCTTCTTCGCTTGCTTCAATAAAAAAAAGCATCATTGCAGGTTTGGGCCTGACGAGAAAGAATAATTTGAGAGGATATTTGCTTACATGTGTATCAGCAATTTGGTGTATTAGCCCCCTCTTCCCCACCCATCTTGACGTGTGTGTGTGTGAGTGGCACCATGCAGGCACACACCACCGTGCCTCAGGACAGCGGCTGGTTCTGTCACCGCAGCCGCAGCCACCGCGTCAGCCTCCTCCTCTGTGCTCGGTGGGAATTAGATTCCCATCATCAGAAGCAGCAATTTGCACAAAACAAAGTGAAATCACACGCCGGCATGTCTGGACAGGCCTGGTTCCTGAGGCGCACAGCACATATGCAGATTGCTGGATTAATGTCCTCTGCGTGTAGGACAGAGGACGGCAGGAAGAAAGTGTAGGGAGGGTGGGATGGAGTGGAAGCAGGAGAGGAGAAATGGGGGGGGGATGTTTTACACACACACACACACACACACACACACACACACACTTCTTAAGCATGCTAACAGGACAGCAGGTCCGTGCTGGCTGACAGGCTCCTACCATCACCATCCTATAGAAAGCTATGTTCAGTCCTTTTTGATATTTACACAAGATATCCAAATTATAATAAAATATACTGACACGAAATAAAAGCAATTATGAATATGAAAGTATTTTACTTAACCAGCAGACAAGGGACTCTGTAGTATTTGAACGCCACAAGGCACTAATGAGTCAATATTTGGGCATGTACATACTGTGTGTATATATGTGTGTGTGATTTCACCCTGGCTGAAGAGGTATAGCAGGCCGTTGTGAGCACATGATGGCCTGTGGGGAGTGAGGGCTGTTCCAGGTCCCTGCTGTAATTTTCTGTCAGCCTGGCAGGATTTGCCTCGCCTGGGGCAACAGCACAGTAGCCGTGGAGCATGCCACCAATCAGGGACTGAACCCCTCACCTCACTGACCTGGTGTGTGTGCTAAGCTGCTCTCTGTTTTACTGTGTGCGTGTTTGTGCTTGCTTTGGAGTATGAGAGACTAAACAAAGGTGTGATGAGCTATATTACTTTAAAATGGACCCTATTTGATCCCAAATCCTAGCTACTGTATATGAGTGCATGAAGTTACTCAGTGGATTGGTTTATAACAGAAACGGAGCCTTTCCAAACCTCAATCAGCTGAGCAGTTATTTATTTATTAAAACTATTACTACAGTGGATAAGACTGGATTTCTGATTGGAAGGTCATGAGTTCAAACCCCAGCACTGCCAAGCTGCCACGAACCCTCAGCTGCTCAGTTGTATAAATGAGATAAATGCAAGTTGCTCTTTTCCAGAATATTCCAAAACGTCATAAATATTAATGAAATGTGCGTTCTTCTTTTGGGCTGACTTGTAAAATTATTACAAACATATGTAATGTAGGGCAGCACGGTGGCGTAGTGGTTAGCGCTGTCGCCTCACAGCAAGAAGGTCCGGGTTCGAGCCCCGTAGCCGGCGAGAGCCTTTCTGTGCGGAGTTTGCATGTTCTCCCCGTGTCCGCGTGGGTTTCCTCCGGGTGCTCCGGTTTCCCCCAC
>JAODVO010000002.1:21375633-21386312 GCA_025400055.1 Notarius lentiginosus
CAGAGAGGGAGAGAGATCCCACCTTATAGGCCGTACCACCTACACAGGTGTACTTAATGATCTAACCTAATCAGTCAAGCCCAGACCTACCCATGCACTGGCAGACTGGTGCCTGAAGGGGGCCCAAGGGGGTCATCACAAGGCAAAGATGAAAGTGAAGCAAGCAACATTAAGGGATCTCCTTTTTGTTGATGATGTGGCCCTTGTTGCCCACAATCAGACCACCCTGCAAGAGATGATAAATACTCTGAATGAGACATGCAAAGCATTGTATCTGGTTGTCAGTGTCAAGGAGATGGTTGTTCTAATGCAAGGAACACCCTCCACCACTGATGCACTTAGATTTATTGGAAACCACTTGAAACTGTCCAGAAATTCTGCTTCCTGGGATCAACAGTGACCTCTGCTGTCTCCCTCGATGAAGAACTCAACTGCAGAATTGGAAAAGTTGCCACAACCTTTGGCAGGCTGACAAAATGAGCCTGGAAGAAAAAGTACTTCACCACCAAGACATGCATTGCATCTATAAAGCCTGTGTGCTCAGCACACTACTCTATGCCTCTGAGACATGGACTATCTACAAGTGGCAGGAGAGAAAACTCAACTAATTTTACCTTCACTGCCTCCATAAGATTCTAGGCATCAGCTGGCTGTACAAGGTATCAAACTCAAGAATCCTGGAGATAGAAGACCATATGGTCATTACCTCCATCATGAGCAAGAGAAGGCCAAGATAGCTTGGACATGTGAAGAGGATGGAAAACACCCACATTCCAAAGCAACTCCTGTTTGGTGAGCTTACAAATGCACAGTGTCCTAATGGAAGGCCCAAGCTATGCTTCAAAGATGTATGCAAGGACACTATGAAGCATTTTGAAATTGTCTACTCCTCTTGGGAATGTATCGCTGCAGTCTGGTCTGCATGGTGAAGTGCATTGAAGACAGGAGCCACTCTGCAGGAAGAACACCTGTGCTCAGACTGAGAAGGGAAGCATCTTCCTAGAAAGCAGAGTGCCTATACACCACCTAGGGATGTTAACTTTCCATGCTGCTTGTGTGGCCACCTCTGCAGATCAAACATTGGCAGAATCAGCCATGAGTGAAGCACAAAGAGATGGACTCACACATCATCATAGCTGTTAAGACTGTCTGTCAAGATGCAAAGAGCCAATAATAATGATGATGATGATGATACCATGAAGTTTCAAACCCTGTCTACTTCATGTGAGTGGGATAATCATGCACTATTTAATACCTTTTATAACAGGCTTTCTGAACATGTCAAAGATGAGCTAGTTTCCCAAGAATTACCCCTTGACCTGAATGCTTTCATGGATTTGGTGGGTTGTACTGATGCCCATCTAAGGTCACAGCAAAGAGAGAGGTCCCCAGGATTTCACCAAGCATGTGCTTCATTGCCTTCTACACAGGAACCCTCTTCAGCCCCTGAGCCTATGCAAGTTAATTTGAACCCAGCTCCCTCCAGAGGAATGTGAGCAACCTGATAAGATGTGGGCCTGTTTGTACTGTGGCCAGAGTGGTCATTTTTGTCAGACATGCCTACTTAAAAACAAGCTCTCCCCATTCCCTTTTGAGTGGTCACTATTGTTTGTCTCTTCAGGTCAAGTCTACACTCTCCAAGCACTAATTGTGTCCAGTGTGGATCAGAACTTCATCAGTTCCTCCTTAGTTCAAGACCTGAGAATTGCCACACATTCATTCAATCAGCCTCTCACAACCAAGGCCTTAAACGGTCAGTGTCTTAGTGCTATCCACCAGGTCACTGAACCAGTGCCTCTATGTGTTTCAGGTAACTACTCTGAAATAATCTCTTTTTATGTCCTGGCTAACTATCATGTTCCCATTGTGTTAGGACTGCCTTGGCTATCTAAAAATAATCCCCATATTCACTGGACTGATAATTCCATTTTAGGATGGAGTGTTTTCTGCCATGCTCATTGCCTTAATGCCACTGGTTCCCCTGAGACCCTCTCTCTCCACCCATGGACATCTTCCCAGATCTGTCCTGTGTTCCCCCCAAATATCTCAGCCTCAATTCAATGTTCAGTACGTTTAGAGTAACATCCTTCCCTCCTCACAGACACTATGGCTGTGCCATAGACCTCATACCTGGCACTGCTCCGCCTAAGGAGCACATCTACTCTCTGCCATCTGTTGAGAGAGAGGCTGTGGATAAATATAGTTGAGTCATTGGCAGCAGGAATTATTTACCTCCCCCCATCACCTGCAGGTGCAGGGTTGTTTTTTGTTGAGAAGAAAACACAAGTCTCTTTGACCTTACATTGATTACAGGGGCTTAAATGGCATTATAATAAATATCCCCTTCCTCTTATGACCACTGATTTTGAGTTTCTAAAGGGAGCTCAAGTATTCACAAAGCTGGATTTGCATAATGCATACCACCTGGTCAGGATCTGTGAAGGGGACAGGTGGAAGACCACTTTCAATATCTCAACTGGACCCTATAAGCATCTTGTTGTTCTGTTTGGGCTGACCAATGCCCCAGCAGTATTCCAAGACTGAGTTAATGACATGCTTTGAGACATGATCAACAGATTTATGTTTGTGTATCTGGATGATATATTTATTTTCTCCCCCTCTATTGATACAGATCGAACCCACATCAGGCAGGTTCTGCAAAGACTTCTGGAAAATCAACTCTATGTCAAAGCAGAGAAATACAAATTCCATCAGACAGAGATATCATTTCTTGGCTTCACTGTTGCCCCAAACAAGATACAAGTGGACCCCTGGAACATTAAAGTTGTTACTGAATGGTCCACTCTTTCCTCCAGACAAGAACGGCAATGTTTATTAGGATTTGGCAATTTCTATACACACTTTATTCATAATTACAGTTCTGCTGCTGCTTTTCTCACTGCCCTGACCTCAAACAAAATCCTTTTTATTTGGGGAGGCCTGGCCAAGACCATTCACTCAACTAAAGAACCAATTTTCCTCTGCTCCCATTTTAATTCTACATGACTAGTCCCTACAGTTTGTTGAAGAGGTTGATGCATCTGAGACAGGAGTTGGGGCAATCCTGTCTCAGAGTTCATGCAGTCTTGGAATACAAGCTTCATCCATATGCCTATTTTTCTCTCTGTCTCTCACAGGCAGAACGGAATTACAATATTGGCAATCGGGCAATCGGGAGTTGCTGGCAGTTAAACTAGCTTGAGAGGAGTGGTGACATTGGCAAGAGGGCACTAAACACCCTTTCATTGTTTGGACAGACCACCACAACCTGGAATACTTGAAGTCTGCTAGGAGACTCAGCTTGCGCCAAGCCAGGTGGACATTGTTTTTTTTTTGCCAAATTTGAGTTTCAATTGTCATATCACCCAGGATCGCAGAATGCCAAGCAATGCCAGAATGCAATATCTTGACAATTCGCTGCTGCTGAGAACCAGGAAGTCCCTAAATCCATTCTTCCCCCTCACTACTTGGTGGCCATAGCTCTATTGGATGTGGTGATATGGGTGAAGGACACACTTGCTCAAGATCCTGGCCCAAGCACCAGACCTTATAACTGTCTGTGTGTTCCTCTCATTGTTCACAAACGGGTCCTTGACTGGGGACATGGGTCACAGTTTGCTTGTCACCCAGGTGTTCCCAGAACTACAGCGCTGATTCAGCAATGTTTCTGGTGGCCCTCCACGAAGGAAGAAATCAAGACTTATGTGGCTGCCTGTGATGTTTGCTCCTGCAACAAGCCTGGAAATCAGCTTCCAGCTGGCATCATTAGACCCCTATCAGATGACTTAAGACCCTGCTTCCTGGAGCAACACCCTAACCTGGGTTGAATATGCCCATAATTCTCTACCCTCTTCATCCACAAGTCACTCACCTTTTCAATGCAGTCTTGGCTATCAGCCTTCCCTTTTCCCCATCCAGGAGGAGGAAGTGACAATTCCCTCCACTCAAGCTTTCACTTGTCAATGTCACAGAGTCTGGGCCTGGGCCCACTCCTGTCTTCAGTGCACCGCCTATTACTATGAGAGACAAGTGGATTGTCATTGCTCCACTGCTCTGACCTACCGGGTTGGCCAGAGGGTCATGCTGTCAACTGATAACCTACCTCTCAAAGTCATATCATGTAAGCTAGCACCTAGATTTGTTGGGCCTTTCACCATTTCCAAGATCATAAACCCAGTCAGTGTCAAGCTAATTTTACTACTCACCATGCATCACATTCACCCATTCTTCCATGTTTCCCGGATCAAATCCTTAGCCTCTAGTCCTCTCTCCCACCCTGCTATACCTCCCCCTCCTCCTAGGATCATTGATGGTGGTGAAGTGTATACAGTCAGATGTCTGCTGAAGGTCTGCTGCCATGATAGAGGTCTGCAAAACCTGGCTGACAGGGAGGGATATGATCCAGAGGAGAGACACCTGCCAGGTTCATTCTTGACCAGACCCTCATCAAAGAGTTCCATCAGAATCATCCTGAGGCCATACCTAGGACACCTGGTGGCATTGATAGGGGGAGGAGTACTGTCACAATCTAGCCAGGGTCCTCTACTTCCTAACCATATGTCCCCTGTTTGAGTGTATTTATGCCTGGCTCCTCTGTCTTCTACTCCGTTTTTTTTTTCTGTCTCCCAGGATTCTCTCCATTCACCTGTCACTAATTACCTTGTTACAGACAGTTTAAAAGCCATGTGAGATCTCTCAGTGCCTGCAAGATACAGTGTATTGCAAAAGTATTCATCCCCCTTGGTGTTTGTCCTGTTTTGCCGCATTACAAGCTGGAATTAAAATGGATTTTGGGGGTTAGCACCATTTGATTTACACAACAAATTTTATAACTTTAAAGGTGAAAATTGTTGTTTTATTGTGACACAAATAATAATTAAGATGAATAAACAAAAATCTGGAGTGTGCATAGGTATGTTGTGTAAATCAAATGGTGCTAACCCCCCAAAAAAATCCATTTTAATTCCATCTTGTAATACAACAAAACAGCACAAACACCAAGGGGGTGAATACTTTTGCAAGACACTGTATCTTGTCTCTTCGGAACAGTTTTGGTGCCTTTTCCATGTTTATAGCTTTTTGTCTTTTTGCCTGTTTTATAGATTTCTGCCCTTTTCTAGCTCTTCTGTTTATTTATTTATTTATTTATTGCTACCGTCTGGACTTCCCCCCCAAAATATAAATACTTTCATTGCACTCTGGCCTACTATGTCTGCTTCTGGGTTCAACTCACCACACCTCAGGCCTTACATCCTGTAACACCTTGGATGCATCTTCACAACTTCCAAAACTCCTGGCATGACAAGATAATTATCAAATGGTCAGATCACTGTTTCCATAAATGTCTTAAATTCCCATCTTTCATTGTATCCACACCTGTGGAAAGCCCCAATACGCATCCCATTGCTGTCTCCTATCTCTGAGGTGTAACATGACCTAAGTGTGGTGTTTAGCAAAACCATCGTGAGTGGTCTGCCACCAAACAAACCCAATGATTGTGCTATCAACCTCCTGCAGAGCACCATGCCTCCTCACAACTGTATTTAAAGACTGTCCATCACAGACCACTGTGCCATGGAGGAGTATGTGCATGAAGCCCTGCAGCAAGGGTATATTTGACTCTCAACTTCACTTGTGTCAACTGGCTTCTTTTTTGTGAAGTGGAAGGGATGAGGGTTGTGCCCTTGCACTGATTATTGGGAGCAAAATCAGATTACTGTCAAATACCTCTAACACCTTCCACTAATTCTTCCAGCCCTTGAACAATTTTGGTCTGCCAAGATGCTCACCATGCTTGATCAATGCACTGCTTATTACCCAGTGTGCATCAGACCTGGTGATGAATGGAAGACTGCCTTTAATACTGCCACAGGTCATTATGAGTATTGTGTCATGTCATATGGACTCTCTTGAACCCCTCAGTGTTCTAATGCCTAAGAAATGATGTGCTGAGAGTCTTTCTCTGCAAATTTTAATTGTGTATATCAATGACATTTTTATATATTCACCATCTCATGAAGTCCATATAGTCATGAAGGAGTTTTTCATGACTCCTGGAGAACCAGTTCCATGCTACGGGGGAGAAATACAAATTCCACATCTCAGAAATCTCATTCCTGTGTAATGTCATTAGTCTTAAAGGAGTGGCCATGGATGTAGCCAAGGTAATAGCAGTTACAGACTGGCTAAGGACATCAAGAATATTCAGTGACTCCCTGGCTTCACAAACCTCTAACAGAGGTTTTCTGTGGCTTCAGCTATGTGGCAAGCCCTCTCATCTCTCTTTTCAAGAAGGGCCCCAAGCACCTATCATAGATTTCTACCACAGCCCAGGCCTTTGCAAGACTTAAAACCTTTTTCACCAGCTGCCATTCTTAAATGCTCCAATCCATCAAAGCCATTCATAGTCAAGGCTGATGCCTCAAAAGCCGGAGTGGGAGCAGTGTTATCACAGTGGACTGGAGAAAGACCCAAGCTCCACCCAGTAGCCTTCTTTAAAAAAAGAGAAAACTATCACCTGCAGAACAGAACTATGATGGGTAATTGGAAGCTGCTGGCAGTAAAGCTCACACTGGAAGAGTGGCAACACTGACTTGAGAAGGCCAGGTTTCCTTTCACCATTTTTATAGTTCATAAGAATTTAGAATACCTGAAAATCATTAAACTCTTGAACCACTGCCAAACCCATTTGGCAGTTTCTTTGCAGCAGTTTCCCCTTTACCCTCACATAATGTCCAGGCTCTAAAATGCTGATTCCCTGTCATGCATTCATCTTGCCAGTAACCCCAACTCAGAGCAAGAGTTCATCCTGCTTCCTTCCTGTTTCATCAGTGACATAACCTGGGAATTTGATCAAGAATTCACCAACATGCTCCAACATCATGCCCCATCCACCTGCTCCCTACCCCTCCGACTCATAACCTGGGTACACACAATGCTTGCAACTGATCATCCAGCTGCCCTATGCACTTGTGCCATGTTAAGGTCCAAGTAGTGGTGGCTAAGCATGCTTACCATTATTTGCTGTCACAATTCTTCCTGTACCATATGTGCCCAAGCTAAAGTTCCATGTACCTTGCCAGCAGGTAAACTTATACCCTTGCACATGCCACAGCACCTCAAGTCTCACATCACCAGTGATTTGTCATTGACCTCCCTGAGTCCAAGGTTATGGTCATTATGGTAGCCATTGAGTAGTTCTCAATGTCAGTGCACCTGATCCTAGTACTGGGCCTCTCCACAGCCTTTGATGTTACGTGCCAATGGCCATAGGTGCAGGCTAGACCCAATAAGCAGACACAACATGCGCAGGAGTAGTGAATAAAAAAAGTCTTTCATGCATCTAACATGAAGCACAAAGAAAAAGAGGCTATAGCAAGACAAAAATCTGAAAATGTGATAATGAGAATGGGAGTCAGTTCAAAAACAGTGAGCATGAAAAAAAATCCTTAGCAAGCACAGCATGCAGAGTGTGAAGAGTCAAACGTGCAACCCCAAAGTGGGAGAATGAGCTTGTAATCCAGAAAACAGTCATCAAAGAAGTAATCCAAACAGTAGGTTTGGATAAAGTAATCTCAAAATGCATGGCAAAGTAGCAAATGAGAAATAGAATCTGAAGTAAAAAAAATAAAAAATCAGCAAAACACGGTCAAAAATTCACATAGAGGTGAAGATAATTCCGCATTAAGAAATTCTCCAAGCAGTGTTAACATAGAGTCATAGATGAGCAGATCAGAGACAAGTGTGCTGGCCACAGAGCAGGGAAGGCTCAGGGAAAAACATGGGATGAAGCGCAAGGCCTGGATCAGGACCTGGAAGTTCTGGGCTGGATTGTGACATTTGAGACTGCTGAGCACATATTCAATCATGTGTTCTGTTACTTTGGAATCCCTGAAGATATTGTCAGTGACTGGGGGGGTACAGTTCACCTCCAGAGTATGGAAGCGTTTCATGGAGAAGTTGGGGATCTCTGTGAGTCTCACTTCTGGGTATCACCCACATGCTAATGGGCAGGTCAAAAGGGCCAATCAGGTGATTGTCACTTTCTGTACACCTTCTGCTCCAATAACCAGGGTGACTGAGTACAGTTCCTTTTGTGGGTCAAGTATGCCCAAAATTCCCTTGAACACATTGCCACACTTCTGACTCCTTTTCAATGTGTGCTAGGCTACTAGCCCCCCTTGTTCCCATGGAATGCCACATAAACCAAGTCATCCTCAGTGAACCACTGATTTAGGTGGAGTGAACAGTTGTGGGAGAACATCTGACAGTGCCTTGAGCATGTTGCTGAACAAACCAAGTGGTTTGCTGACCATCACAAGGGCAAGATACCATAGTATAACCTAAGGGATTGGGTATGGCTTTCAACCATGGATATCCAGAGCACACAAGATTGTAGTAATCTCAATCCCAGGTACATTGGCCCATAAAATATTCTGCAGTGAATAAATGAGGTCATAAGTTTGACTGTGCCACTGCTGTATCACTTTCTGCTTCCATGTTTCACACCTCAAGCCTTTTGTCAGTGGAACTCTAGCTACAGACAGCCCCACCATAGCACCTCCTGAACTCCTAGATATTGATTGTTGAGGATATGTTATAATATACATTATATTATATATTAATTTTTGGAGACGCTCTGTCACATCAGTGTTTCCCAGGGTACATTACAGCCTACAGAAATGGCCACCTCAGTCTCCAAACTCCAACGTGCACATGTGCTTTCACATTCTCATTTGTTGGACTTTTGATCACACTCACACTTGATCTCAATCATACCAGAGACTATCCATCCATCCATCCATCCATCCATTATCTGTAGCCACTTATCCTGTACAGGGTCACAGGCAAGCTGGAGCCTATCCCAGCTGATTATGAGCGAGAGGTGGGGTACACCCTGGACAAGTCACCAGGTTATTGCAGGGCTGACACATAGAGACAAATAACCATTCACACTCACATTCACACCTACGATCAATTTCGAGCCACCAATTATCCTAACCTGCATGTCTTTGGGGGAAACTGGAGCACCTGGAGGAAACCCACGCAGACACGGAGAGAACATGCAAACTTCACACAGAAAGGCCCCCGTTGACCACTGGGCTCAAACCCAAGACCTTCTTGCTGTGAGGTGACAGTGCTAACCACTACACCACCGTGCTGCCGGACAGACACATGTACCAGAAATAAATTGATTGAGCCAATGACTGATAAAATGAAGCCACATCTTGCCAGATTCAAAACAGCAGTTAAAAATGGCATAAATACTGTGTGATTATTTGACTCAAACAACACAAAACATTTTTTCAGGTTGCTCCAGCTACCATGCATGCTTCTCAATAACAGAAAACAGTGATGTATATCCAGTCAACCACCCCTCTAAGTGATACAGATAAACTTATTGAACAGTATAATATCTTATATTAACCAAGGCATGTACCCAACAGTTAACAAAATATGACACACTAGGTTTCACACCACATTAGCTTAATTTTGGTTATTTCTTTGAAGCTTATGGACATAGTATCCATCAAGTCATTTCTTTTTAGCTAATCAGAACTGATGGAACCAGTGGTTTTAATGCACACATTATTCTGTTTCCTGTAAAAAAAACAACAAAACAAACATTTTAATCATTGTGATTGATTGATTGTTTTAATTTGTTAATAATGATAGCATAGTTAGATTTGGAATCCCCCCCTCCCCCCAAATATGTATTGCTGTTTCAGAGTTGCTATTTTGTTCAAGTTGTGTTGCAATACACTGTGCTTTGAACAGTAAGTCTGTTATCATTCATATCATAATCTGATATTTCGTATTTTCAGGTCTGATTGTTTGATTCTTTTCAGCGTAGTGACTGTGGGTCATCATGGAAACTATTGTTATTCATTCCTGGATACAGAATGTCCAAGTTTTAAAACCCTTTAAACCACTGAATACCATGGTATCTTCATTGTCAAAAAGGTACATTCCAGTGTATCAAATTAATACCTTTTTGTGCATGTGCATATATGTGCTGAGTTTCAACAATGTATGCAATGTTGTATGATGCAGTATTTGCAATGAGTGCTGCTAACATACAACCATCTTTCTCTTTTGTCTGCCCTCAGTGAGTATATTTTTACACACTCTGTAGAAAAATTATGGTCATCTTTCTGAATAACACCAACTAACTCCTGCAACTAGGTCCAGTATACATATGCTGGAATTTCTTATACCTTATTTTATGGGGACACACCAGCCCTACCTACAGCAGTAATGTCTCTTAGAAGTTCTTATAGATGTTTCTAAGAATCAAATGTGGGCTCAGTTTTGACCTTGTGGTCATTTAATTTAATTCTACTTTAATTATTACTGGTTAAATTCAGAATTGCATTTTTTAGCACAAACTGAGGGTTTTTTTTGGGGGGGATATACATTTTCACTCACAATAGAAATATATTCAAGTGGAAGTTACCATTTTTCACAAGCTAAGTGCCTCTGACAGTGTCCAATGTCCTCTCTGGAAAACATTCACCATGTGATGAGGTTGGAAATTATTTTTTAAAGAAAATATTTGTCTCTTCTGAAGCAGAATACTCTATTGTTGCACAGTACAAACAAATGCAGTATTTGCAATGAGTGCTGCTAACATACAACCATCTTTCTCTTTTGTCTGCCCTCAGTGAGTATATTTTTAC
>JAODVO010000002.1:21445200-21456322 GCA_025400055.1 Notarius lentiginosus
GCTGGCCAATCAAGCACAGTAATATCATGGTCAGCAAACCATTTGGTAGTAGTTTTGGCACTGTGGGCAGGTGCTAAATCCTACTGGAAAAGGAAATTGGCATCTCCATAAAGCTTGTCAGCAGATGGAATCATGAAGTGCCCTAAAATCCCTTGGCTGCATCGACTCGGGACTTGATAAAACACAGTGGACCAGCACCAGCAGATGACATGACACTTCAAATCATCACAGACTGCAGAAATTTCACAGTGGACTTCAAACCCCTTGGATTCTGTGCCTCTCCTCTCTTCCTCCAGACTCGAGGACCTTGATTTCCAAATAAAATGCAAATTTTACTTTCATCTGAAAAGAGGACTTTGGACCACCGAGCAACAGTCCAGTTCTTTCTCTCCTTAGCCCAAGTAAGACGCTTCTGACATTGTCTCTGGTTCAGGAGTGGCTTGATATTAGGAATGTGACAGTTGTAGCTCCTTTCTTGAAGATGTCCGTGTGTGGTAGCTCTTGATGCACTGACACCAGCATCAGTCCACTCCTTGTGAAGGTCTCCCAAGTTCTTGAATTGACCTTTATTGACATTCCTCTCAAGGTTGCAGTCATCCCTGTTTCTTGTGCACCTTTTCCAGCCAGTTTTTCCAGCAATGACCTTCTGTGGCTTACCCTCCTTTTGGAGGGTGTCGATGATCATCTTTTGGGCAACTGTCAAGTCAGCAGTCTTCCCCATGATTGTGGTTGTGTGTACTGAACTAGACTGAGAGATACAGGGTATGTATACCATTTGAATAGTAATTTACTCAAACTCGAAATGAAACATTCTAATAATCTGAGATACATTTTTTTGTACTGTAGGCCATAATTATCAAAATTAAAATATAAAAATGCTTGAAACATTTACTTTACATGTAATGAGTCAAGAATATATTAACATTTCACTTTCTTAAAGAGCTGATGCAAAATATTGAACTTTTTCATGATGTTCTAATTTTTTTTAGATGCACTAGCACAATACATTAGGTGGTCAAATGTATGTGGATACCCATATGTGGACCTTCCCAAAACTGTTGTCATAAGTTATGAAGCACACAATTGTATAGGGTCACTTTGTATGCTGTAGCATCACAATTTCCATTCACTGGAACTAAGGGACACAAACCTGCTCCAGCATGACCATGCCCCTATGCACAAAGTGAGACCCATGAAGACATGGTTTACCAAGGTTGGTGTTGAAGAACTCAAGTGGCTTGCCCAAAGTCCTGACCTCAGCCCCATTTAACACCTTTCTGTTGGATGAATTGGAATGCTGACTCTGCCCCAGGCCTCCTTCTTCTGATACCTGTGCCCAACCTCATTAATATTCATGTGGCTGAATTGGCAAATCTCCACAGCCATGTTTCAGAGGAGTGGATGTTATTATCCCCTTTGGACAGAAGGAAAAATGCTATGGAACTTCACGTGTACAATTGTACACATTATGTCCAAAGGGGTTATAACAACAAAGGGAGGAATAAATCTGGAATGGGATGTTCAAAAGACATATGTGGGCGTAATGGTCCACAAACCATTACACCCACAAACTTTTGGCCATGTATTGTATGTGGGGGTCACTGTCACATGAGAGCATACAGGAAAATTCCACTAGTATAAAAGGAACGCCTTCTGGTAATCCTCTGTTTCATTGTAGAAGCACAATAACATGCATAACCTTCCATTTTCTAGAGGAAAGTGATCAGACAGAATGGTGGAAACCATGGACCACTCACCCCTCTGGTGAGTAGATATTTTTGGTTTTCTCAGAAACCTTTTATCATATCAACTTTTCAGGTATTAGTCAATTTGGACCCTACATCATGTTGTGCATACATCATCAGTGCAATGAAATGTTTAGTCACATCTGCTCATAATTTATACTATTATTAAATAAATAATGATCCTGTATTACCACTGTGAAATAGCACTAATCAAAACTTGCAGTGACCAAGACAAATGTTAAATAAATCAAAACTTGTATTTTAAATTCTTAACAGTACCCCTGATGATGCTATACACATAATATCTAAGACCATTTATTTAGGGAACCACTTAGGATGCTCTTATTTAAGGGGACGTATAGTGAAAAGCTCACCTTTTTAGTTCTTGTGCACATACTTCCAGGTATCTGGATTGCTTACAACCCACAAAACATGAAATAAGACAACCCAGTCAATTTCATTTGGCCTGCCTCTTATAGAAAACATGCTTCAGCCATTCAGACTTGGCTCCCCTTTCTATGTCACAAGGGGAGCTCATTAGAATTAGGGCTGAGAGCTGTATTTTCAAATAAATATTCATAAGGAACATGCTAACTGAATGGCTGGCTGAAAAGGGGGTGGGGTGAGTAGTGGCTCATTATTATTTAAAGGAACAGGCACTCAAATAGGCCATTTTGAAGAGGGCTGTTTAGACAGGGTGAGAAGCGAGCTGCAGTGCTTTTTTTTCCTTGTGGTATTTTGACCAAAGCACATCACAGATATTTCAGTAAGACCTCAAGGAACTATGTCAACATGTGGAAAAGGGGTATAACTTGTCACCTAAAAGTTCTCAAATAGAAGTGCTTATTTGGGGACATTTTTAATTTTGAGCAAAAATTACTTGCTTTAAGTAAAAAAATATCTAAATATATTTTGATTCAAAAATAAATCCATGCATGGACAGTAACTTCACTACTTGTATAATACAGTATATATTTGAATTTTTAATTACAGAATTGTGTAAATATAGAAAATTAAAGTAAAAACTTTAATATTCTATTTTTAGTCATTATATGAAATATTTAATCTGCAGAAATGATATAGGGAGACATTTCTGAGTTAATGAACAAAACCAGCAGATAGAGGCAAATGCTGTATTTGCAAGTATACAGTAGCAAGAAGCAGAACAATTATATGATAAACTCCTTTATATATTTTTGTATCTTAATAAAAGCAAGGCTCATTGTATGATACCTTGTCATACAGTTCACAGAAACAAACAAAGCACAAAAAGGATAAGAGATTTTTTTTTTTTACAAATAGTGCTTTAACACAAGCTAGATTTTTAGCTGTTATGTAGGGAACCAGTCACAGAGGCAAACAAGCTGCTTAAAGGTGCTGACTGCAAAGTTGAATTCTGGGCAAAATGTTCTATTTCTATTGCTGTTGGAGTTGAGAGATGTTTTGCTGCTGTACACACTGTGTATCCTATGTGTAAATGTTTTGTTGAAATAAAGTGTCCCGCATTTTACGATTCCAGAGATTGCCAAAGCAAGTGAACTACAATATCACATGACAACCATGGAACATGTTTGACCCCTGCTTTTAACCAAAACAAGTCTACATGGTCAAACATGGTGGACTCCACTCTCCCACCAGCTAAAAGCCAGCAGTAAAGAAAAGGAAAGCCTGCCTAGTCAGTGCAACTGCAAAATAGAGCAAGGTTAGGTGACATGCCATTTTTCTAAACAGATAACTAAATCATTCTAGGTAGCTATCTTAACCTGAGAATGCATGGGCTCGGCTCCTCGGCAGTGAGTATGTAATTATACACCAAATGTTTTGATCTTACAGAGAAAGAAATTATAAACACAAAAGCAGTAACAGAGAAAAGATATATTACTCTCTTGTTTCACAGATCTAGTTCAGTTCAGTGCTTTGCTAAGATGCAAACATCTGTGGCCCACGAAGAGTTAACCATAAAGCACACACCCCTCCCCTTGACTTGCCTGAGTCCTGTCTTGCCGGTAAACAGTGAAACCCTCCAGTGTGAAGGCACAGTCAGGTATGCAGGGCTCCAGTCATGTATCTGTAAATGCCAAAACACAGAAGTTCTGATGTCCTTTTGGTGTTTAATCCATGCACACAACTCATCCAGTTTGTTGTCCAAAGACTGAACATTAGTGAGCAGGATACTAGGCAGAGGAGGCTTGTTTTTTCTCTGTTGTGAGCAGCAAAGAACTCTGGCACACTTCCCTCTCTTTGTTTCCATCTGGTGTCACACAAGAAAACAAAAAAACCCAGGGAGTACAGTATCTGCGATATAAAAAGTTAAAAGTTAGTTTAAAATCCAAACTGGCTGATGGTTGCACCTCCAAGAGAGTTTGTCAGTCATACTGAATGCATGAAAGTGCTGTATGTGCAAAAAGAGGCAATAAGGAAAAGTAAATACAAATTTGCTGAGATGTCTCAGAGCTCTTATTGGTACATCCATCTTACAGCGCAATCGGAAGTAATTTGTGAATGTCAACCACAAATTACATACCTGCTACTCAAAACTCTCCGAGCTCAATGCAGAGTCACAATCTTTCCCACATGTCGCCATCTTGGTGTGACGTGGTTCCATAGTTATGCTAATTAGTTAAAGCTCCTCATGTTCGGCTGTTTCCACAGGGCCATACTGTTTACCTCAAGATGTAGGAAAATGGTCCCAAAATGAAGAAAAGTGACCCTCAGCACATCCAAATGATCACATCCCGTACACATTATATTGTTCTTGTGAGACATAGAAAAATGCCATACACAATAAAAAAATTGTAAATTTCAGATGAGTTCACTATCAGCACCTTTAAGCATGTTTTGATAACTACATTTGCAAACAAAAATGTGACTGTTTCAGGGTGCAGGCACTTTCGTATGCAGGTGCAGGGGAGAGCAGGTGCGTCGCAAACTGGAAACCAAATCGGCAAACTGAAGATGTAGTCAGGGTTGGACAAGGGTTGGTCGATGTGCAAACAGTATTTCAGAGGTCAGAGGATACAAATTCAAATTAAAAAGGGAAGCAGGGTCAAAGTCACTGGAAGTCAGGAATAATATACAAGGCTTGGTACGATCAGGCACAAGGACACAGAATGATACTTTGCAACTAGAGTGAGTGTTTGCTGAGCTTATATAGAGGGTTATACTGGGATACTGGTTATACTGGTGATTACTGGGATAATGGAAAACAGGTGCACTTTGTAGTATTCGGGAGATGAGGGGTGTTGTGGCGCTTGGGAAATGTAGTCTGGAACGGCCATGTTTGGAGGTGGCTCTGAACTCAGGTTTTTGGCACTATTACTGGCATATACATGAGACACATACATGAGACCATGAGGACAGGCTTCCGGAGGATTGTGAGGCTGGGCATGTGCTATCTTCTTGTCAACCTTGCATGTAATAGCATGAACAAAACATTCAAGTGACAAGATAGGAGTGGACTCTGGATTGTGGCTAGAAATAGTGTGGATTCTGGAGAAGGCATTGGCCTTAGAGTTTCTGGAGCCTGGATGATATGAAATAGTGAACTGGAACCAGGTGAAGAAGAGTACCCACCTTGCCTGATGGGGATTCAACCATTTTGCTGTTTCGAGGTACTCAAGCTTTTTATGGACTGTGAGGATTATGAATGGCTTGAGGGAGCCAATGTCTCCACTCTTTGAGGGCTAGTTTGATGGCTAGAAGTTCCCAGTTCCCAATGTCATAGTTTTGCTCGGCTGAGGTGAGTTTTTTTTAGAAAAAGGCCATGGGATGTAATTCAGGTTTTTCCCCAAAGCACTGTGATAATACCTCTCCCATTCAGGTTTCTGAAGCATCAACTTCCACTGTGAAGGGTTTGGTCAGATCTGGGTGCCTGAGAATGGAGGCCAACTTGAAGGCTGCCTTAAGCTGCTTCAAAGCCTCTTTGGTGTCTTGGTTCCATTGCAGACATTTTGGACTCTTTAAGCAGGGTAGTGAGAGGTGATGCAATCGGGCTGAAACCTCTGATGAAGAAATGACAGAAATTGGCTAACACCAGGAAGCATTGCAGTTCTTTCACTGTCGTGGGGGTGGGGCAGGAGATGACTGCAGAGACCTTACTGGTGTCCATGCTTACACCCTCCACATTGATGATGTAACCAAGGAATGAGATCTGGGTGATGTGAAATTCACATTTCTCCACTTTGATATTTTGATATGTAGATCATTCTCTAGGAACTGGGTTAGCACTGATCTGACATGCTCATGGTGGGTGGTTCCATCTGGGGAGTAAATCAAGATATCATCTATGTAAGCTATCACATAACATCCCAGCATGTCTCTGAGGACATCATTAATAAGGCATTGAAAGACACTGTGAGCGCAAGAAAATCCATATGGCATTACACAGTATTCAAAGTGCTCTGACGTCGTGCTAAAAGTGGTCTTCCATTCATCTCTCTCACGAATTCTTCTGAAATTGTATGCACTTCTAAAACCTAATTTGGTGAACCCTTGAGCTGTCCTTAACTGTTCTAGTGCAGAGCGTACCAGGGGAATCAGATATGGATATTTTACTGTGATCTGATTTTGACTTCTGTAGTTGATGCATGGGCAAAGTCCCCCCTTTCTTTTCCACAAAAATGAAGCTTGCTGAGGCTGGGGATGTAGATGGTCAGATGTACCCCTGTGGTAGCACTTCCTGCACATATTCCTCCATGGCAGCTTGTTCAGTGATGGACAGTAGAGATATGAAATTGCAAGAAGAGGTCATGCCTGGGAGAAGATTGATGGCACATTCATAGAGTCAATGAGGGAACAGGCCATTGGCCCTTCCTTTACTGAATACCTCCTTAAGTTCATGATAACAAGTGGGAATCTGTACGATACCTCCAGGTGAGGGACTCTGTATGGACATGGATGCTAAGGTGACTTGTGGGAGTTGTAAACAGTTCTGAAAGCATGAGGATGACCATTGTAAAAGTTCTGTGTTACCAGGAAATGAAGGAATCATGGAGCTGAAGCCAAGGAAAACCTAAAACTATAGCATGCTGTGTGGGTGACAAACAAGGTCATGTGTTCTACGTGAAGGGCTCCAACCTGGATTTTAAGTGGTAAGGTGGGGATTGTGATGAGCTGTTCGCCAATGGGACCGCCGTCAATGGCTTTGAGGTATACAGGTCATTGGAGCTCCTCCATAGGCAGGTTATACCTCTCAACAACCTTGAGGTTGACAAAACTGCCTTCTGCCCCTGAGTCTATGAGAGCAGAGAGAACATGGGTCATGTCTAGGAGCTTTAACAATACTTGAATCTTTAGTGAGCATAGTGTGGAAGTGGGTTCAAGACTCACTGGGCTGGAGGGACTGGATTCTTTACTGGGGAGACCCTGCCTTCAGGGGTTAGTTGGACAGAATGTGCACTTAGCTAAAAGATGGCCTTGTTCACTACAGTAGAAGCACAACCCCTCATAGTGCCTCCTTTCTCTCTCTCAGAGTGTTGCACTAGATTATGGGAGATCTCCATTGGAGTTGGGGACTATGGGGGTTGTGGAAGGGCTGGAGAGTGCTGTAATGAGGGTCTGTTATGAAGCAGATTATCCAGTTAGATAGCCAAGTCAATGAGGGAGTCAAGAGTGAGTTGCTCATCACAGCATGCCAGCTCCGTGAGAACCTCTGGGCATAATCTCTGTTGGAAGGTTGCCTTCAGAGCAGGTTCATTCCACCTGCTTCCTGCTGCTAGCATGCAGAACTCTAGGGCATACTCAGCCACTCTTCTATCCCTCTACCCGATTGTGAGTAGTCTTTTACCTATTTCAACACCATCAAGTTGATGACCAAATACTCACTTAAAAAGTTCAATAAAATGATCATAGGAAGAAGTGTGTTCACCACCACACTCCCAAACAGCACTAGTCCACTTCATAGACTTGCCTGTGAGGAGATTGATGAATTGTACTATTTTCTGTTGCTCTGTAGCTCCTGTGAGGGTCATGAAGTATAATGAACACTGAAGAAAACCCTTGCACTCAGAAACCTCCCCAGACTACTTCTCTGGTCAAGGCACCATCGTGATTGCACTAGCGGAGGATGAGGGGTGTGTCAGGATGGCCTGTGAGACAATAGCTGTTAATTGTGATATTCTGGTTTTTAATTCAATTAACATATGTTGATGTTCTCCCAACAATTGTCCCTCAGCAGTGAGAACAGTCTGCTTCACCTCCTCTACTGCATTCATATTGGAAAAGTATCCTGTCAGGGTGCAGGCACTTTTGTATGCAGGTGCAGGGGAGAGCAGGTGTGTCGCAAACTTGAAGAAAAATTCAAATCTGAAGATGTAGTCAGGGTCAGGCAAGGGTCAGTCGATGTGCAAACAGTATTTCAGAGGTCAGATGAGAATATAAAGTCAAATTAACAACAGGAAGCAGGGTCAAAGTCACTGGAAGTCAGGAATAATAAACAAGGCTTGGCATGATCAGGTATGAGGACACAGAATGATACTTCGCAACTAGAGTGAGTGTTTGCTGAGCTTGTATATAGAGGGGTGATTACTGAGATAATGGGAAACAGGTGCACTTCCTAGTATTCAGGAGATGAGGGGTGCCGTGGTTCTTGGGAAATGTAGTCCAGAGTGGCCATGTTTGGAGGCAGCGCCGAACTCAGGTTTTCAGCGCCATTACTGAGACTGTAGCAGCATATTTTTGGGAGGTGGGAAGAACCAGGAAGAAACCCATGTGGACATGGGGTAGAACATGTAAAACTCTGTATAGACAGTAACCTGATTTTAGGATTGATTCTGGGACCCTGGAGCTGTGACTTGGCAATGCTACCTGCTGCGTCACTACACTGCACTAATTTTGCCCATGTTGGATATATAAAGCATGTCACTGGTATAACTAAAGGTTACGACTAAATGTTAAAACTACATTTAACTAGAGCAAATACTTCAAGGATATAAAGAATGTGTATTCATATGTGTTATTATGTAGTCTGGGACTCCTGTGGGTATCACCTCTTTGAAAGTGACAGTGAGGATGAGGACGGTGAAGTGGATACCAAGACAGATGAAGAATCTGTGCCAAAAAAGAAATCTGCCCTTCAGGTTAGAAATATCAAGATGAAACAGAATAGAAACACCACCCACAAAAATGTGTTTAACCCAGAGATTTCCCTCGTTTTGCCTTCTATTCACAGCTGGCTTATGAGGCTTGGGTAGCAGGGTCCAAGGCTGCTCTTAAATCCCATGAAAGGCAGGAGGTTCAGATGAAGAGAGAAGAGAAGAGAGCAAAGAGGGAACTGTGCAAAGAACAGGGTACAGTTTCACAAACACGTCGACATACAATTTTCACTTTTTAAAAATGATTTTTATATTTATCATAAATCATCTGCTTATGGCCATGAGTGATGAGTTTCTTTAAGTTGCAACTAGAAAATTAACTGTTTTTAAAAAGTTGTTGAAAGGTTGTAGGTTTTATCATTGCATTATGAATTATTGGGTTTTACCCAAATGGTATTAAGAGCCAGTAGTATGCAGCAACCTTAACCTGAAATAAAACTGTGAACATTGTGCATTGTGTATATTTACAGGCACAGAAAGCTTTGAGTCAAGTGGGGATGAGTTGGAAGACTCATGTCCTGAGCCAGAGAAGGGAAAGAAAGGTATTACTGGCTTCTGGTTATCAAGACTTTCTATGAAATGAAACATTGCATTCATGCAAAACATTATATTGATGCAACTTTTTCAGATTTTGCACTATTTGCATGTTTTCCTTGGGCTGCATCATGTTTCAATCACAAATTCTGAGTCATTTAGAGAACTGAATTTAAATGTGTTTGAAAGTAATAAAGAATAAATTGTTTTGACAACCCCATTGTCAGAAAAGTTGGGATATTTTCCAAAATGCAATAAAACAAAAATGTGATTTGCTAATTCATGTGAACCTTTATTTAATTGACAAAAATACAAAGAAAATATTTTAAATATTTTTACTGAACAACTTAATTGTATTTTGTACATATAAATGAAGTTAGAATTTGATGCCTGCAACACACTCAAAAAAGTTGGAACAGAGGCAAAATAAGACGTAATAGTTCATAGGATATTGAAGTAACACCATTTTGGAAGATTCCACAATAAGCAGGTTAATTGCAATCATGATTGGGTATAAAAGGAGCATGATCCAAAGGCTCAGACTTTGCAAGCAAAGATGGGTTGTGGCTTACTCCTTTGTGCCAAAATTCATGAGAGAATTGTCAATTCAAAAGGAACATTTTTAATGCAAGATTTTAGGTCTTTAAAATCAACAGGATATAATATTGTGAAAAGACTCAAGGAATTTGTAGACATTTCAGTGCATAAAGACAAGGTTGGAAACAACTGTTGAATGTGCATGACCTTTGAGCCCTCAGGTGGTACTGCCTGAGAAACCGTCATGCTAATGTGACAAATATAGCCTCATGGGCTCAGGAGTACTTCAGAAAACCTTTGTCACTTAACAGAGTCCACTCTTGCATCCAGAAATGCAACATGAAACTATATTATGCAAGGAGGAAGCCATTCATTCATAAATTCTATGCAGAAACAACATTGATTTCTCTGGGCCCAAACTCATCTCAGATGGACCAAAAGAAAATGAAAACGTGTGCTGTGGTCAGATGGGCCCACATTTCAACTTGTTTTCAGGAAAACCAGACATTGAGTTCTCTGTGCCAAAGGTGAACACGACCATCCAGTTTGTTATCAGAGAAGGCCAGCATCTGTGATGGTATGGGGGGCATCAGCGCCCATAGCACTGGTGAGTTGCATGTGTGTAAAGGTACCATTGACCTATTGGGGCATGTACTGGGAATTTAGAGAGATACTCCTCAAGGCAACGTCTCTTCCCGGGAAGTCCAATGCCAGCAGGACAATGCCATGCCTCCTTCTGCATGGGTCTCTGTGTCTATGAAGCCACAGGGTGGCTTTATAGACACAGAGCACGTGGGCTAGACTGGCCTGCTGCCAGTCCAGATCTGTCTCCTATTGAGAAAATGTATGCCACATCATGTAGAGGACGATCAGATAACGGCAACCACAGACCACAACTGAAGTCTTGTCTCAAGCAAGAATGGACAAAAACTCCAATTGCAAAACTTCAACAATTAGTATTCTCAGTTCCCAAAGGTCATGTAATATAATGGTAATAGTGCCTCTGTCCCAACTTTTTTTGAGCGTGTTGCAAGCATCAAAGTCTAATTTTGTTTATAACTATGTGGCAGTAGGGGTGTAGTTGAGTGTCGGCTGTGAATGGTAAGGAGGCAGGTTGAACCAGCAGGTAACATTTGATGGGATGTACCTGTGTCAATATCACTATCAAGTGCCTTTGGTGTCCTCATCAGAATCACTCAGTCATCATGAAAATGT
>JAODVO010000002.1:21472829-21483023 GCA_025400055.1 Notarius lentiginosus
ATTGAGTGTCAGGACTGTGAGAGGGACGTTGAGGGTGAGTAGCGGAATTCACAGATGCTTGGCAGTGGCGGAGCAGATTAGGTTCCTGTCTGCCCCTGAGTTGATGAGGGCCTGGAGGTGGTAATGTTGGTTGTCATGGATAACGATGACAGGGAGTAATGGTCGATCAGTGGGGGGCTGGTTCTGAGTGTTGCCCAACAGGGCCCCTCGATTCACTGGTGGGGCTCGTCCTTTTAGTGGGCAGGCTCGGCAGGTGTGTCCTTCACTGACCACAGTAGAAACAGGACCCTGTGCTCTGCCGGCGTTGTCATTCCTCCACTGACACCCATACCCAGTCTACCTGCATAGGTATGATGGATAAGGTGGGAGGTGGAGAGGAGGTGAAGCTGGGGTGGGTCTTCTCTCTCCTCCATTGCTGGATCCGGGCATCCATGCAATTGGCGAGGTCCATGAGACTGGAGAGATCCGACGGCAGTTCCCATACCACCAGCTCATCCTTAATGACGTCAGACAAGCCATGCAGGAACGCATCAACTTGGGCATTCTCTTTCCAACCGCACGATGCTGCCAATGTCCAGAACTCGATGGCATAGTCCGAGGCAGACCCGGACCCCTGCCACAACTCCATAAGTTCCCTCGCTGCCTCCCGGCCAGACAGAGACCTGTCAAAAGTTTGCCTCATTTTTTTGGAGAGATCTCTGAAACAGGAGCAGAAGGGAGTGTCAGCATCCCAGACCACTGTTCCACACTCCCTGGCCTTGCCAGTGAGGAGCGTGATGATATATGCCACCCAGGAGCATTCTGTGAGGAAGGTCGGAGGTTGCAGCTCCATGATCAATGAGCATTGAGACAAGAATGATCTACAGGTACCTGGCTCTCCATCGTAGGGCTGAGGCACTGGGAGTCTCGGCTCATGGGAAAAGGCAGTGGCAGGAGCTGAAGTTGGAGACTGCTGGGCAGAGGTAGGCATGGCTTGAGAGTGCTGCATTTGTGTGGTGAGGAGGTTGAGTGAGTTGGACAGGGTGGCGAGGTTCTGTGTAATCTGTTGGTGGTCTTGCTGATGGGTCTCGAGGAGAGTCCCTTGCTGCTGGATGGCTGTTCTCAGACAGGGGAGTTCTGCTGGATCCATGTTGGCCAGAATGTACTGTTAGGGGTCATGGTGGTGTGGTGAGATTAGGATCCACAAGCAGAACACAGACAGTAATCAAATAAATAGAGAGATTTAATACAGGGAAAAGGGCATGGCACAAGGGTAAACAAATGGGACAAAAACAAATGGCAAAAATAATCCAGATAGCAAGAGACAGAAAACTAGACAAAAAACACAAAACAGGCTAAATTGCTAGGACAAAAAAACAAAAACAAGAAAAAACCCTTGTGCAAAAAAACATGAACTAGAATAAACCCTTAGTGCAAAAACCATGAACTAGAAATAAACCCTTAGTGCAAAAACCATGAAATAGAAAAATGAGCTTGAGCAAACAACCATGAAACATAACAGAGGCACAGAAACAGCTAGAAGCAAAGCGAGACATTCTGGCAAAGTTCCTATCTGAGAATGGCATTTTTATAACAGCAGAGAAAACCAGGAAGTGAATGCAGGCATGAAGGAATTCCCGTTCTGGATTCGGATCAGCACTGGCATGAGAGATTCGTAATCTCTGGAGTGGATGTCCGGAGCAGAGCATGACAAGAGGTGCAGTTGATGCTCTGTTTGTGGCCAGATAAATAATAAAAGATAGCTTCTGGGCTTTCTTGGACCTGGATAAAGCCTATGACAAGATCAACAGAGAGCTGATAGCTCCAGTCCTCAGACACTACAGTGTCCAAGAAGAGCTGATTCAGATGGTTTTGGCTCTCTACACAACCCCAGATACCAAAATAAGAACCTGTTTTGGCTTGACAAACCCTTTCAAAGTGAAGGTGGGACTACATCAAGAATCAGCACTAAGTCTTCTCTTATTTATCATAATCAGCCATAGCATCCCAACTGAGAAAGCGGCTAAAATCATATACATAGATGATATTGTTCTGAGAGCTAACAGCAAAGATGAACTCCAGGAAATGGTCTCCATCTGGTATGACAAATTGATAGCACATGGGATGAAGATGAACAAAGCCAAAATGAAAGTAATGAAAGTATCAAACAACCCTCAACCCCAGCCCTAGTGCACCATCAAGGTAGAACGGCACCAACTTACTGAGACTACTGCCTTTAAGTATCTCGGTGGTTGGATCCAGAACAATGGAGAGTTGGAACATGAAATCCAAGCACAGATTTAAAACACAGGAAATGCATGGAGGCGAGTTGGGGGAGTGGTTTATGACAAAAAGGATACCCATGAGACTGAAAAGTAGAGTGTACGAAACAATAGTGAGATCAACCCTACTCTATAGAACAGAAGTATGGTCGGTGAAGAAGAACCAACTCGACATTCTAGAGGTGGTGGAGATGAGGTGCCTTTGAGCTAAAGAGGGGGTTACTAGGAAAGATAAACTAAGAAATTAGACCATCAGAGAAAGAAAAAAAGTTAGACAGTTGAGAGAGAAGATACAAGAGAGCAGACTTAGGTGTTATGGACACATAAAGAGGAAAGATCCATCAGAAATAATTAGATGGGACGCAGAAAGAACGGAGATGGGGAAGAGACCCAGAGGACACCCAAAGAAAAGATGTAGGGATTTCATCAAAGAGGATGCTCAGCAGATTGACCTGACCCAGATGAGTGAGAGACAAAAATGAAGACTGGCTATACAGAAACCCAACTCCACTTGAGGGGATTATATGGGATGATGAAGAAGAAAGCTGGCCAGAAAGCGTCTGACTCAAGACCCCACTTCTGGTCCAGACCATGGCCAGAAAAAAATTATAATTCTTATGACATTTTATGTTGCATAGCCTTTATTGAGGATTTAAAATAAATCACACATATTGCATGCATGGATGAATAAAATAATAGTAATGTCATTAATTGATATTAATAGTTATAGCTCATAATATAGCCAATAATGACTTGTTCATAAATCTTTTCTATGCTTGCTTATGTTTCTGTTTTAATATTGTTTTTTAGCTGTCAGACCGATGAGACCATGCTAATGTCACGTCAGCCAACTCTCCATGATGACATTGATGATGCCCCCTGTTTAGTTTCACCCCAAACTGAGCAATTGTATTCTGAACTATCCACTGAACAGCGACGCCAGAAACTTCACAAATCAGCCAAAGTAGACATGACCTCATACGATCAAGGGAGCCTTCTGCTGGAGTAGGATTTACTATTGATGTTATCATAAATATTTTGAGTTTCTGTTTAATTCACTTGATAATAGATTGTATCTCTTATCAGTCTTATTAGTCATTATTTGTCATTCTTCTATCTGAAGCCATGAAGAACCATCTACTATAAGGGGAGAGGATAAAGAAGTAGAAGACAAAATTAATAGTGAATTGGAGGATGGAGAAGAAGATGAGAAAGGAAATTGGGAGGAAAAGCAAGAAAATGAGCAGTTTCAAAAGAAATACGAATCGCTTAAGTCATCATCACTGGACTCAGTGGTCATGGAGGTGAGGAGTGAGAGTATTTCAGAACTTCAACCACTTACTCAGGAGACCAGAGCCCTCACTGCCAGTGAACTCCTGCTTAACAAGTGAGATACACATTTTTTTGTTTTACACACTATCTATCTATCTATCTATCTATCTATCTATCTATCTATCTATCTATCTATCTATCTATCTATCTATCTATCTATCTAAAGATGTGATATTTAATTCTGCAAGCAATCAAGAATTCATATAGATTCCACCTAATAAAGGAAAAAAACAGTCACACTAAAACGATGGCACAAACATATTGTCACAACAGATATTTTCAGATCTGGCAAACTATGTCTTAGTTGTGTTTTTACAGTGTATCAAAAAGCCATTCATGAAAACATACCCAAACCCTAAAAGTATGTTCCAGATTCCAGAAATTGATGAGTCGGATAAATTCTACCACTCATTACCACGGCTCCTGCAGCTCATCTTTGCCCTCTATAACACCATGGTCTCCCAGTCAGAGATGCTTTGCTACTTCGTCATTATTCTAAACCATATGGTGTCTGCCTCGCTGCTCACACTCTTCCTTCCCATCCTCATATTCCTCTGGGCTATGTTATCTGTTCCACGGCCCACTAAGCGATTCTGGATGACTGCCATCATCTACACTGAGGTCAGTGGGGGAGGGGGGTTTATATATATACACCTAATTCAATGTTTTTTCTTTATTTTTATGAATTAAAAGACACTTCATGTCTTAAAATAGTGGACTGTCATTTATTTTTACTTAGTTGAGTGGTTCTTTACATAATATGGACATACATTAATAACAGACATGAGTGTTTTACTGGGAAATACAACACTCATATTTTTCATATGAACTACATCTGGGACATTGAGAACTACAACCTTAACATATTTCTCAATATCTTCACTCTTGAGGATATTGATGTATTGTTTTGATAAATTTGGGTACTTTATGTTTGTGATAGTGTGTATATAATAAAAAGAAAAATCACACATTGGCTTGAAGATATGAAGTTTATCTTCCTGTGTTGAAAAACTTGTATTTTTCATCCAAAATAAATTGTGGATCTGAGTGACATATTTCCCAATATTTCACTCTGATGACATCACTCCCAATGTTTTCCCACTGACTTGACACGCGTTGTCAAAATGGCAAAGTGGTTCAAAATGAAAATTCTTTTGATTAACTTGTGGGGTTTTTTTGGGTTTTTTTGTGGAGGTGTCCATATAATATAAAGAACATTACATGGTGGCACGAAGATATGAAGTTTTTCTTTTTGTGTTTAAAAATATTTCCCTTGTTCGCTTCACTCACTCATGAAATATACGTTCACCATTCGAAGATAAACTTCATATGTTCCTGCAACAGTATAACATCCTCGATATACAGGGGACTGCAAAAGTAGGTATACAGTAAGGATTATTCCAGTATTATAATAGTGGTGTCAGATTTCATTTAATACTAACATTTTTCATTACTGTATACCTACTTTTGCAGCCCCCTGTATGTTCCATATGTTATTTCATAGTTTTGATGTATTCAGTATTGTTCCACAATGTAGAAAATAGTCAAAATACAGAAAAAAAACTATGAAAAGCACACACACAAATATTGCCTTTTTCAAAACTTCTTTATAATTTGCCTTCATATGTCACAAATCAGTGCAGTCATTTGTGCTTGATGCAGCTTAGGTTCACTTTGACCTGAGAAAGATAGCCTTGATAAACATTAGTCCATGCAAACCTGGATCTCATTTATAAATATTTCATTTATTAAAAAACAATGTGTAGTTTATTGTAATTATGAAATTATGAAAGGGATTAGTGTGTGAATGAAACTGTTTTACTTAATGTTCTTTTGTGTAATGATTAATTTTTCTCCTGCAATAGTTTATTTTGTTTTTGTGAATATGCACTCTTTTTAACAAGTGATATTATTGTCTTTTCTGAGCCTTTAATATTATGCCGAAGAAGGGTATTTATTTGTTGTCAGATCACCAGTGCAGAATTTCAGTCTTACTGACGTTCTGCTTTAAAGGGATACAATGATTACCATAGGAGTGTCCTGTATAGGGCACCGTAGCTGTGCAGAATGGGTGCTGTTAATGTTTCTGGTTTAAAATGAACTTAAAATGTGGACCAGCAATCAATCAAACTCAGAAAGGAAGGGATGCAAAAAGATCCACTACCATCTAATTATTTTCTCCTCCATGAATTGACAAATCCTGCCTCCTGTGCTAAGATTGGCTTATAGATTTTATGTGAAAACACTCAGCACAATGTAATGGTAGCTCAGGGATGAAGGCATTGGATGACTCATCAGAAGTTTGAGAGTTCAAATCCCAGCACTCACAAGTTGGTCCTGCTGGGCCCTTAAGCAAGGCCCTCAGTTGTATATATGAGATAAATGTAAAATTTAATATCCTTTGACTTTTGTAAGTCATTCTGTGTAAGGATGTCTGCCAAATTCCATAAATGTACAGCATTGTGCAAAAGTCTTCGTCACCCTATTTTTTTTCATACAAACTTTATATATTTCTATTTTATGAAATTTACATTATCGAATCAGTACAAAAACATTTTAGAGTTCCAAACCTTTGTTTTCCAGCACAAAATTAAATGTTAAAAAAAAGTTTGTATTGCAGAAGAGACCACTTTTCAGATTAAAAAAGAAAACATAGTGAAGGCTGCAGGGTTTTGCTGAAAATTTAAGCAAGTATGACAAAGTGTCCAGAAGAACTATGGCTGGTTCTGCAAAATGTTCAATAAAACCTACAGCTCATTTCCTTATAAAAATGCACTAATTGTACCTGAGACTACTTTTTTTTTAAGTAAAAGGGTCATCTCACATCAAATTGACTTTGTTTCATTTATTATGGCTTACTGCGGTTTATAGTATTTTTTTTAATGTTAACACTTCATTGCATTATTTTAAGCCATTTTTGGTCTACAGCATTTCTTTACATGTGCCTAAGACTTTTGCACAGTACTGTATATGTAAGAATTGAGGAACTGTAAAGTGGGGAATTATGAATATTAAAATATGAGCAAGGAAACAAAATATGTCTCTGCTCTCCACTAGTTTTGCTGCTAGCCATAGCGCAGGATTTTCAGAAAGTTCCAGTAATTTCAGTCATCTATATCCAGGTTAACATCATCTAATACCATGCCACGTCCTCATATGAAAAAGAAGTCCTGCTGCCCTGATGAGTTAGATGTTTTACCTGATCAAGCTCATAAGCTAATCATGCAGCTCTCCATAAGCAGCAGGATCAAGTTGTTTTTTTAATTTTTTTTTTAATGAAAAACCTGAAATTATGCAGAGCAGTGAATGTTTAAGACTGCAGATTCCTGCTTTAACCAGAAGAAGACATGGAAGACCAGTCAAATTCTACAATCCCATCAGAGATGCCCTTAAGTAGAGGTTTCTTAGATCCTGTACCCTTAGAATATGTGTTCAAAAAGCTGTGCAATCTATGGTAGTCTGACAAAGTATGCCTAGGTTTATTATTTTCTGGTGTTGTTTTAAAGTGGTTTTGAGATTACTTCTGTATGAGCCAAGATAACAGTCTCCATGGCTTGTTCTACAGCAAAGTTAAATCCTCTGGCTCTCTTCATTTCTTTCTCTCAGCTTACAGTGGTAGTGAAGTACTTCTTCCAATTCGGCTTCTTTCCGTGGACTACCTCTGCATATCGTGGCATTAATGCTGAGCGGCCATTTGCTCTACCAAACATCATAGGAGTGGAGAAGAAAGATGGATATGTTCTGTTCGATCTTATTCAGCTACTTGCTCTTTTCTTCCATCGTTCCATCCTCAAGGTGGTGCAAGCAGTACACATTGCTCACATGTTGCTTACAAATTAGTGTTTAGGATTGATTTTATGATACAATTAAATAATTTTCTTAGCAAATCATTTTGGTTATACTTATTACTTATGCTCAGGAATTGATAGCCTCTAAGGTTTTTTTTTTAATTATTGTTATAGAGTACTTGATTTTACACTACCAGTCAAATGTTCAGACTCACCTGACAATAGAAGACATTTCTTCATTTTTACTGCACACTTTGAATATATACCTGGAAAACTTGGGATATTTGAGAACTCTTAAATTTGTCAAATTACTGAGCAATTGTTGACTGATTCTCCCAAGTTCTAAATGAAGACTGCCTACTTAGGGAAGCTGTTTGATTCTAAAGTTTAAATAAAAAAAAAAGCATGCTGATATACTATTATCTATCACACAGTCTTTGCAAAAGTATTCATCCCCCTTGGTGTTTGTCCTGTTTTGTTGCATGACAAGCTAGAATTAAAATGGGGCGGGGGGTGGGGAGCACCATTTGATTTACACAACATGCCTACAACTTTAAAAGTGCACTTTTTGTGACACAATAATTAAGATGAAAAAAAAAAACATTTCTATGACAATGATTGTACAGCATACATCTTAAACAAACAAAAAAAAACTAAAATTTGGTGCACAGTTTTCTTTGCATTTTCTGAAATCAACACAGGGTCAAAAGTATACATACAGGGTCAAAAATTTACTGACAGCACACCTAATATTTGGGTAAAATGTCTCTTCACAAGATTCACCTTGACCAAACATTTTTTTGTTTCCCATGAACAAGCTTCTGGCAGAATTCTGGTTGGATATTTCATGCCTCTTCATCGTGGAATTGGTAGAGTTCAATTAAATTTCTTTTTATGCATGCCGCAGAGTCTCGTCCCGCGACTGTTCTAACAGGAAATCCTCGAGGGATTCCCTAAGAGAGGGAGGAGGAGCCTGCTGCTCCTCACTCTGAGGCGGTGATGACGTAGACGGCTCTGTGACAGCTGCTCCCACCAATGCCACTCTGGGACCTCCCCCTGCTGAACTACGGCAGGACCCACTCTTCACTAAATGAGTCATTAATTCCGGAAATCCCGGCCAATCAATCCCCAAAATTATCGAGTGGGTAAGGTGAGGATTAACCGCCACTAAATTTCTCCCCTCGAAATAGAATGTGGACCGACACTAAAGGGTAGTTATGAAGATCCCCGTGCACACACAACACCTTCACCAATTGTGCTCTCCCCAATGCCTCGTCTTGCACCAGGCTTTGGTGGATTGAGGTCTGATTACAGCCGGAGTCCACCAAAGCCTGATACGTGTCCCCTTGGATACTCACCGGTATGCGATATGCTCCGGCCCAATCGAGAGCGGTTCCTGGCGTGTTGGGGATCCGAACCACCGCGCCCACCTCCATTACCGAGCACTGATGCTGGAGGTGCCCTGGCTCCCCGCAGCACCAGCAAACCGGCCCGGACTTTCTCTCTGCACCGGCGCTCTGGGACTCACTCACCTGAGGGGGGAGAGAGACAGACACAGAAGCGGGAAACGGGAGGGCACCATGGGTGTGGCGGGCCGGCTGGGGTGGAACCAGCCCCCGTCTCCGTGGTGGGGGAACGGGGTGAGGATGAGACACAGAAGGGGAGGGGGAAAGAGAGAGAGGAGAGGAGGAGATCTGTGATCCTGTTGTGGAACAGCCGCCAAATGATCCTCCGCCAACTCGATGGACTGATCCGAAAGGAGCAAGAACAACGGTTCGAGGCCCTGGTGCTGGTGCAACAGGAAGATCGTCAGGCGTTCCGGCACCTCCTCACGTCGGCGGGGTCCACCACCTCCACCGCCGCGGGCCCACCCCACACTGAAGGAAAGGACCCACTCTGCTGTTCCTTCGGGAATCCGGACGATGAACTGCTCTAGTGCCACCAGATCGATGATTCCCTCGGCGTTGCGGTTGTCAGCCCTCAGCCACCACCAGCAGGCGTCCCGGAGTTGCTGGCCAAACGTGAACGGCCGGCCGACCTCCTCTAGGCGTAGAGCGCGGAAGCGCTGTTGTTCGGGGGTGCGCCCCACACGCTGGAGGATGGCCCGGCGCAGGTCTGCGTAGACCAGCCGGCTGTCGGCGGGGAGCTGTAGTGCGGCCAGCTGCGCCTCGCCCATTAGCAGGGGGAGGAGGCACGCCACACGTTGTTCCACCGGCCAGCCTGAGGCCTCTGCTGCTTGTTCGAATAATGTGAGGAAGGCCTCGGGGGCATTGTGCAGGCCCATCTTCGTTAGGGTGTGGGGTGGGCCCGGCAGTGGAGGTGGTGGACCCCGCCGACGCGAGGAGGTGCCGGAACGCCTGACGATCTTCCTGTTGCGCCAGCACCAGGGCCTCGAACCTTTGCTCCTGCTCCTTCCGGAGGGTGACTAATGCCTGGTGCTGGCTCTGCTGGGCCGTGGCAAGGGCGTGGACCAGGTCCGTGAAGGGGGAGGACTCCATGAGGCTGTTCTCTGTGCTCCAAACGTCCCGGATTTCGGCACCAATGTAATAAGTTCAATGACTGGGCGGAGCACAGAGAGACGGCAGGCCAGAACTGTTATCAGCAACACTTATTTTACTGTCCACTTTTCAGTGTTTACAAAAGTCCCGGACGCGCGCACACATACACACACACATGCATCGTCTCGTCGGGGAGAGCTCTCGTCCCTCTGCTCTCTCCCTCCTTATATACTGGGCGCGGTTACTGGGGAAGACACACACAAACACACATTAATCAACCTCAGGTGTAGTGATTCTGCCACTTACCTTCCCTGA
>JAODVO010000002.1:22649811-22660872 GCA_025400055.1 Notarius lentiginosus
TAAAATTTTATTTAACTGATGCCTTTTCAGATCAAATGATATTTCAAAATAAAGATCTGCAGTTTTAGCTATGGTCCCATCTATGCAAGATTATATACAATCATTTGGTGTAGTGTAAAATATTTATTGAAAGCATGTTTTGTATAAATTGTTGACATAACATATTGCAGTTTAACATGCTCTGCATTTTAAATGAAAAATTTAATTTTACTCAGACCGTGCTTAAAGAGGGAATCTATACAAAAAAAACAAAACAAAAACCCACCCCTTATCATGATCAACCCTGTTTTAATGTGTACACTCTTTTTCATGAAATCAGATCAAAATGGTGCAGACAACTTTAAGAAAATGAAACAATGCAGAGTTAGTGTTTATTTCTTCTACTCAGTTGATAAAATAGATTAACTCTTGACAACCTACCAGTTTTAAAAGGAGCATTACTTTCTTGTTCCTATGGGAAAGAAATCCATTTGTTTATGCCCAACACTGCTCTGGAATGAGATAAATGCCTTTGAGCAGAGGCTCAAGACACAGAATTCACCCTAGTGGCTAAACTCAATGAAAGTGCACAAATTTGGTCCAGTTCAGTTTGGACATTTTGATTTCAGTGAATGACTTTACTTAACTGCCTCAGTGATTGCATCAGATAGTTTACTAGAATTTCAGTGTATATTTGAAATTGTAACCTACCACAAGGTTATATAATATTGTCATTGTGTGGCCTGTCGTTTGTTTGTATAATTGTTTCTACCATAATGAATCAAGCCTCATTCGAAGTCTATATTCCCCATTGACCTTTTGCCCATTTTCCTCTTTTTGGAGCTCTGTATTATCCTGATATTGTGATCTTTTACCCTTTCTCTCTTTTTTTGTAATGATGATAGATTTTGGACTGCTGCCTTTCAAAATAAAACCTTTAAAGTGTGCCTGTTTTTTTGTAACATTGCTACTAAAATACTGACATAAAATCTTTCAGAGACAGAGAAGAGAGAAAATAGCTGCGACTGTTATTGCAACCACTTGATAGCCAAGAGTGACATTAAGGTTTTTGCGCCACTATCCTATGCCTTATTTTTTTTTTTTTGCATTATAATCATGAAAATAAGGGGTCTGGGTCTTATTACTTGCTCACATCACCTACTCATTTTTTTATGCAATTGTGAACTCACAAATAGGAAAGGTGTTAATTAACCAGCTCTGGCATACTACCTGTAGTCTCTAATAATATGGTCTCTACTGACTTACTGCAGTGAGCTTTAACTGTGGATAAAAGCTCGTTGTAAAAAAAAAAATATCTTTACATTATGTAGCAGGAATAATAAGACTAACCTCAGTCTGCACCCTAATGTTGGGACCCATTTTGAAAGGCCATGTTATCAATGCAGTAGATCATAACTAAAGTCCTTAAAGTTTAACCACACTCTAAATAATGCTGTTTCATTAAAGTAAAAAAAGATACTATATTAATTAAAGCAAAAAAAAATCCTTCTGTTTAATAATCCATAAGGAAATTGGCCTCCATTAATGCTTAGTATCAGCATTTCTCTTTGGTGTGGTGAGATTACAGTGTAAAGTAATGAAGCCAAATAAAGAGTTGCCATGTCTTCCCCACAGTCCCCAGGGCAAGCTCGAGTCAGCTCTAAGAGTGGCTTAATCACCTCCCCCTCTTTACTAAATTAGCATAGTAATGAGCTTTAAATTGAGGCACTTTGTTTTTTAATTAAACTCCCAGCAGGTAAAAGTAAAATGCATTAGAGAGGGGAATGTGCACAATCACTAATGGTCCAGAGTTGCCATCTCTATCAGAACAATCTTTGGGCTCTCTCTTGTGTCTCTCCTGAGGAACACTAAGCAAAGGTCTCAACAGACACTTCCCATCCCTCACTTTGACACTCTTCATGTGTTGGAGAAATATCTACCAAATTATGCGCCCACAGTTTCCATAGATTGTGGGATGATGATTATGTCCCTTGTGGCTCACAAAATGTGATCTAAACCTCAACCAGTGTCTTGCCATGAGTCATCTCAGTGGAGAATGTTCTTCAACCATCTTTTTCACTGTGATGGATACAGTAGATTTGTCTCTAGAAATCTGCTTATCCTGTAGCACTATTGCCATCTGTGTTCCAGTGTGCTTTTAGGCATTAATGCAAGTAAATGCATGGTCGCATGGTCATATTTGCTTGACATTAAGCAATTTGTTACTTTTTTTTTTATAAAGGTAAAGCAGTTTTTGCACTGGGTCTTATCAATATATGAATGATGCCATACATTTCAGAGCAATTTATTTTCTGCTTGGTGTGTTAAATATGCCAGTTACATAAAAATAATGATGCGCTGGGAAAAATAATGCAGCTCTTATACTGTAGAAGTTGTACAAATCTGCATTTCCTTTTAATGAGACTTCAGGGAAAAATCTATCTTTTGTCAGTAAATGCAAATGTTACTTCTGATCAAGTCCATTAAGAGTTTGAGCAATTACAAAATGTTTGTATATTCACATTGTTTGCCCTCAATCACAGAATCAGCTTAAAATAACAGTTACACTTTCTGTCCCACTGAAATACTATAACAGTCATGAAATGTAGGTGATTATCATAGCCTAAACATCCCCTGCTTCAACACATTCTCTAAGTAACTGAGCCAAGTGCAACAGTGACAGACATAGAAATAGGTAGAGAAACGACACAGGGAGAATTTTTCTTTAATCCAGTCAAATAAAATCTATTAAAAGAAACACATTCTTTGAAATCATCCAAATAATATTGTATTAAAACAAATCCATTGTCCAGGTCAGACACTGGTAAATAAGAACTGAAATAACACCACTGAAGAATGAAAAGGACAGCAGGGTGGCCTGTGGTGGAGATGAGCACACAGCTGAGTGGAGAGATCAGACAGACAGGTACACAGAATGTGTTTGATCAGCTGGACTTCTCCAGCAAGCATGCTCAGTGCTGCACGACAGTTCCTATATATGAGGTGACAGTATTGAAAAGAAGAAAAAGAGAGAGCGAGAAAGAGGAGACTGTGTGGGTGTGAGGTGCTGATTGTGAAAGAATAACATGAATGCTGGAGAAGACTGATAGCTAAATCTTTTTTTTTTTCATTGCACACTTCAAAGCAAAGAAGCAAACAATCTCCTATGGTCCAAATGATAATTCATTAAAATATAAATTTATTAACTATATATCCATTTTCTGAGCAGATAAATGAAGTCTGTTATTGTATTAAAGAAAAATTATCATACTACATATGCCGCAATATGCATTCAAAGCTGATCATGAACTAAAAATTTCTTTCTTTCTTCTGATATTTTTCCCCATTTCTGGCATCTACTGTATGGACTATAAGAATTCGCGACACATTTACTCTGTAAGAGCCAAGTGCGCTTGTGTGTAAGAGGCAGAGGAACCTGAGTTATAGTTGCCTTTCGTCAGCCTGCTCTGCTTCTCATCACCCTCCTCCAGTCCTGTAACCTTAGCCTACAGTAATGCCCATCTCCTCTACCGCCCTGCTGGAGACTAGACATCTTTACATGTGCACTCCAAATAAGAAAGAGAGGGAGGGAGAGTGAGAGGTAATTATTTTTTAAACTATATGGCCAAATGTAAGTCACTAAAATAGTGTAAGAAAACAAAAATGAAACAATTATAATAGAAACATAAAATCCAACAACAACAACAGCGTGTTTCAAAGGCACACAGATATTGTGGGGAAAAAAGAAACATACAAAGAAAGACCCAGAAAATGCAGCACTAAAAACTCACCAGTACTATACCTGTTTTATATGCTAATAATTCTACAGCCCTTCCAGGCCAATATAAATGATATCCAACAGGCTTATGCCTTTTGCTGGCAACTCGAGGTTCAAGTAGACATAACTGGGTCCTTTGAAATAGCTAGGGATGATTATTATACTGAGTATAATAACTATCAGATGTATGCTATGAGCAATAACTTCCTAAAGATACTTAGGCCAATCAACAGGACACTGTTCAGGTTTTCTGATCTCCATGTTACCTCATGTATCTGTCTGATGAGCACCATTAAAAAGTGGATTGGGTGAGAAATGGTAGATTTTCTTGCTATATTTACTAGGGGTCAATTATACTTTTTAGATATATTCATGTAAAAAAAATCTTGAGTGAGAGAGAGAGAGAGAGAGAGAGAGAGAGAGAGAGATTTCCAGGACTGAGTTGGTTAAAAAGCAACATTTCAAGCAAGGAGTGTTATAATTACTATTGACCCCTGGAAGCCTTGGTCTGAAAAATAAAACAAACAGTAATATAAGGTGTTCTTCAGTGAGGGCTCTGTAAATATGCAAAGAAGAGATCTGGTGAAGAACATCACATACAGGCTCCTTTTCACTGAGGCTTACTCTGTGTGCCTGCACAATATTAAGATGGCTTTGGGGCCACTTGTGACCCAGCTGTTCACTAATGAAAAATTCCTCAGCTCCATACAGGGGCCAGAGGAGATTGTCCCATCTCCACCCACGACCATGCCCTGTCCATCTCGAGAAGTTTACCCTGGATGAATAGATAGTGGATTACAGAGAAAAGAGACAGGAGAAGAGGCTAGAGAATCAGCTTCACTGTGTTTGTGTGTGAGCCCCTGCTACCCCTCTTCCTCCCTGTCTATTGATTTTTTAAAGAGGAGGAGTGTTTACCAAAGTTTTAATTAGCAGGGATGACCCTGTCATTATTTGGAAGCTACTGCACTAAGGTGGGGGTTCTGTTTACCTGACAGAGATTAAGGCTGAGCTTAAAATCGAGATCATCTATGGCAGCAGCAGATTAAGCAATGTAAAAATGAATCCAGAGTCGTCTGTTTGCTCTGGCACTGTCTAATCTCCCTTGTTTGACTCGCTCACTAATCAAGAAGGGTAAAACATTTCCACACCTGTCAGATCAGCTTGGAGATTGAAAAAATGATATTATATTTATTGACCCATAAATTCATTGGCCATCTATTTATCATCTCACATGTAATTACAAAGGGTGATTTGATGAACATGATGCCACATGTGATAAACCAAACCCATAAGTAAAAGGTTCTGTCTTTTTGCCATATTGTTTATGAAGGGTTTTAAAGTCTGTATGAAAAAGCACACACATCTCCCTGCCTATCAAAAGTTCTGTTTCCAAAGTTTGACCATCAGTAGTCCTTCATATACCTTCAAACTAAACTGTAATATAAGCTTGACATAGTAGTTGACTTCTAAAAAGAAAACAATAAAGTGAGAAAGAATATGTGGTTGTAAAAGTCATTTTGCACTTTATTCCCATCCTTCAGCTTGGTAATAGCAGTCCCATTTAGCATAGTATATTTCAGTAAGCTTGACAAGCACATTCCAAACTGGTGGACCCCCTTCCTTGGCTGTCTTGTCTCTGTCTGGCTAAGAAGTGGCAAATGCCCATTTAATAGACCTGTTTAAAGTCGGTAGCTAGCTGTGAAACGGCAGGCTCGATAGAGTTATAAAGTCAACAGCCGCACTCTTGACCCCTTGAAGAGCTGCTGAAGAGGCCCATGTTAGTTCTCTGGGCAAAACAGAAGATATGGAAGTATGGAGGTAGCAAAAAAGAGAGGCACATGGAAAAAGGACTCTACAGGACTGAACCTTATATACTGTGTCCTTCACAGGAACACTTTATGAAAAAAAGCAAAACTTAATGTGTAAAAAAGAACACCACATGCAATAAGTGATATTTTGAGCTCAAACATACAGGGACATCGTAGAGAATTATTTAAACATTTTTTGTTGTTGTGTAATTATTTCTACAAAACACAAAAATATCAGGACCCTTACAATTATTTTGTGATTATGATGCTTGCCCTAGAGAAAATACCAACAATGATTCTCTTCCTGTAACATCTAAGGAAAGTTGAAGACACTTGTAAAAGGATCTTGGTCCACTCCTTATTGCTCTTAGGTTTGTACATGTGCATGTCCTTCTTTAATTCAGGCCATAGGTTTTCAATAGGGTTACAGTCTACAGATTTGCAAAACATTACGAAGCATTGATTTTTGCAAAACATTGGCTTTGATTTTTATTTCATCATTCCTGTATTGATTTGTCAGTATTTTCTGCTCATCTTCTTGTTAAAGGCAAGTCTGAACCTACTAGCAGAGGCAAACAGTTTTGGGCTGAAATCCTGGATGGCAGAATTCATGATGCCATTCATCTTCATAAGAGCTATTGAACTACAAGTCCCAAAACAGCACCAAAACATCAATGATCCAACTCCCTATTTTACAGTGGTTATCAGATGTTTTTCTTTGTATCCAGTTCCCTTTTTTCACTAAACATGCTAATGAATCAGCTAAACTTTGCAAGTATAAAACTGCAACATTTGAGCTCTTGTGTCTTTCTGTCTCTCACTGTGTGGGGAAACAATGTGTCCATGAGTATTTTTTTTTGTGAGAATAAAGATAAATAGTTTCTTCTGTTGTTTGTGTGTAATGTTTATTTTATACATTTTTTTTTTTGCTCTGTTTCTTGAAGGATGCTAATAATTCTGGAATGTTGCTCTAAAACTACTATTACAGATCTATGTTCTTGGACACTATAAACAGGACAGGTTAAAACATAACTTAAATACTGCTCTTAAAAAAGAGACAGATTTGTGCACAGCCTCGTTGCCATGGCAGCACCAGCAGGCAGGCTGGTGATGAATGAGCTGAAGAAGTAGCTTTCTCTGCAGTGTGGGGAGAGCACACATTGGCCTATGACGGATGTGCCAGACCTAGCAGGCACATATTGTCATGGTGGTGTCTGGGAGACTGGGATTCAACAGCCAGAGGCAAAAATTAGGAGCATTTGCTCCAGGGGTAGAGGTTAAAGTTCACCAAGAATTCTCTTGATGAGACCAGCTACAGGGAACACTGATGCAATTAAAATACGATCCTCTCAATGTTCTACCACTTCCTTATCCCCAATACGTGATATAGTAATCATGTAAGGATAAGAAAGCTAAGCATCAGGGTTGGTTCTAGTAGTGGAGATCCTCCTTGAGAGGAATGAAAGTAGAATACCAGTTAATCATATTTAAACTAGGCATTTTACAGCCATACATTCTATTTTCAATGTATGTTTTTCCTTTCCTTTCAGAATACATCAGATTTTTGTTTTAAAAATGATCTCAATTCATAGATGCTATGGAAAAGTTAGATACATGAATGCACCACAATATAGTTATTTAGCTATTTAGAATGTTTTACAATTTTTCTTGCCAATTCTATTTTGAACCTGATCTAATACAGTGATCTTTATTAAGTATTAAAAAAGTGATTTCACCCTGCCGTATTCCCTCACTGGAAGCTTAAAAAAAGAAAAGAAGCCATTAAGGGTGGTGGCGCAAGAGAGAAAATGAAAAACAAACAACCTTTCTTTGTTCACAGGATGTTTCAGAGCCCAAAGGTTAGAGATTACCACCAAGATTATCATGGAGAAACTATATTTGAATTTGTGATCAGCAGCTCCCTTCAAAGAGCTCAGTTGAAGATTAGGTGGTGTTGTGCTGAAAAGGGTCTTTTTTTTGTGCAATGGAGTTACACTAGCCAAACAAAGATGTCTGCAGTGTGTGGGGCTGGCGCAAAAAATGTGGGCATGTCACCATGGCAACAATGGCAAAAAATGAGAGGAGTGATGCTGGAATGCATGAAAGAGATGGGGACACCCCCCCACACACACACACATACACATACACACAGACACCCCTCTATATATACACACGAGAAGGAAGAACACTCCCCTGCCGGGATCACACACCGTTTACACACTGCAGCTATTACTACCAAAACCTGCTTATTCAAAGAAAGCAAAAATGGAAAATGTAAATTTTTCTCTGTTTCTGTTAATTGCTTAAGCAGCAGGTCCTAGTGACTGAGTGGGTCCAAAACAATGGTTTAAGTGAACATTCCCTAGGGCAGCATCTGATGTGGAGATGGCTTTCAGATTCTCTGGTATAAGAAAGAGGGAAAGCAAGAAACATGTGACAGTCTGTGGGACCAGTAACAATATAGTCATCCTGCAAAATTAGTACCAACATAACAGGAACATTTTTAACAATCATCAATGATCTAAACACTATTTTTTTTTAGCTTAAAGCACCAAAACCAAATCCTAGAGGTCAGCGGCAACATTTTGTACTATGGATCATTCATGTTATATTTTAGTTATGATCTCTTTTAGGGACTATAATAGGCAGGAATAAGACCTAAAACCACCAGAAATGTTTATGTTCTAATGTAAATGCCAAGTAAATTTTTGAGTTTATTCCTGTGTATAAAAGAAAAAACATTCTATTTGCTTGAAATCAAGCAGTATCTTTTGAAGATTGTTACAATCTTTTGTTTTGAAAAGAACTGTGTGTGCTGAGATCCTAGTTAAAAAAAAAAAGCCTCACAGTCAGCTCTGGTAGGATGATGTGAAAGTCCCTGCTGGCACAAACTGGCAGTGGAGCAAGGACACAGGGATATCACATGTCACATGGGACGGGGCACGTGCCAAGCCAAAAGACCACCCGTCCAGTCAGTTTCAAACCAGAGACTCTCTCTTTCAGTCAGAAAGCCATCCATTCCATACCACCCCCTCCCCAAACACACACACACACACACACACACACACACACACACACACACACACACACACAGAGAGAGAGAAAATGGACAAGTTGAAAATTTGCTTATAGAATGCTACTGCAAATAGATTATAGTGTGTTTTGCTCATTTATATATCAAAATATATGCAAAAACATGGAAAATATTCTAAAACTATTTAAGGGACCTTAACATTTAAAACACAGCAGCCTGAATATCTAAAATAAAAGGGTGTGCAAACCTCTAATTCTGGTTATACATACAATATGCATCTGCAATCCACAATATACATAATTTAATAACTACACATTAGGTTAGAATTCATTCTCTACAAAACATATCAAATAATTGTTCAATAAAAGAAGCTCTTTTTCATAAAAAATATAAATATATATCTACTAGGACTTTCACAAAAACAGTCTCGAGTACTTATTTAGAATGGTGTAAAAAAAAACACCACAGTGATGTCACACCTGTGCGCATTGGCCTGCGCAACAGACTTTCTCTCATATGCGCTCTGGATAGCACGTGCAATGAACTGACTCTCACACGTGCTCTAAACAGCACGTGCTGCTAATGACTGACACCTGCCACGGATTAAGGTGCAATCAGCATGCTCATATAAGGACGCTGAAGACTCATTCACTCTATTTGTATTGTGTTATGAGTGACACATTCCTGAGCCTTGTTGTCTTCCTGGTTTCCTGTTCCGTGTATTTTATTCTGTTATCGTTTAGCCCTGTTTGTACCTTGCCTGGCCCTTTACCTGTTTACTGTTCATGATTTCTGCCTGCCTTATTGGACTGTATGCCTTTATTGCTTTTATAATAAACTCTTTTGCACTTGCATCCGACTCTACTCAACCCATTTATTGAGGGAACGCTTTGCCTCAGTAACAGTATGCCTCACATAGCTGACACGTGACAACAACAAACAACATCCAGTGAGCAGCAGTTCTGCAAGCGGAAATATCTTGTTGATATGAGGTCAGAGGAGATTGGCCAAAATTGTTTGAGTTGACAGGAAGGTTGTGGTAACTCAAATAAGCACTCTTCACGACCATAGTGAGCCGAAAAGCATCTCAGAATATACAACATGTCAACCTTGGGCTGGATGGGCTACGTGTACTCCTGTCAGACAAGAACAGGAATCTGAGGCTACAATGGGCACAGGCTTACAGAAACTATACAACTGAAGATTGGAAAAAAACAACAACAGGCAATGTCTCATAATCCACTGTCCAGTTTTGGTGAGCCTGTGCCCATTCTTCTTTCACCACTCTCATCAACATCTCATCAAGGCATTTCCACCCTCAGAACTGCCACTTACCAGATTTTTTAAAGTTATTATTATTTTTATTTTCTTTTACCATTCTGTGTAAGCTCGAGAGATTGTTGTGTGTGAAAATCCCATGACATTAACATGAAACACTGTCTGCCCCCTCTGGTACCAACAACCAAAATCCCCTTTCTGCTGTTTGAAGTGATCATTCACTGAAACTCATGACCTGTATCTGCATGATTTTATGCATTGTGCTGCTGTCATATGACTGGATGATCAGATAATTGCATGAATGTGCAAGTATATAGGTGTTTTAATAAAATGGCGAGTGTGTGTATTGTAAACAATAGACTTGAGAAAAAAACAGAAACGTCAGTGAAAACTTTAAAAATACAGGGTGATAATTATGTACTTTAGCGCGAGAGAATGAAACAATGAAACTCTAACATGAAACAATATTTTTGTTTAAATTATGACATTTATTTGAATGTTCACTTAATGCTTGACATTTAATGTGTCTACTGAAATTAGACTGATAAGCAGATATAACGGTGCAAAATGACCTGCCACTGGTCAGTAAAATGGCAATTTTGGAGGTATTTCTTAACTTTGAAGTGTGAAATGTGACCTACATGCCATATGACATCATGAGTCAACTACTCCCTGTGTTTGCCATCCACATGTTCATTTTCCCTTTCACAGCTGAGCACTGTGGACTCTTTGCTGTCCTACCAGCTGGCTCAAGCACAGTGTGCATGCAAGTCACTGTGTGTGTAAACACACTGGTACTGATCAGATGTTCAGTCTTTATTTTCACACACAGACAGCACACTCCCTTCACTGCCTCTGATAGCTTTTTGACTGAGGGAGGGTGTATATATTGTGTTACTAGACAGCCTTTGGGTGAGGGAGTGTGCATTGACAGAGCAATTTTACACACTCTGGCAGTGCATTGTGTGAACAGGAGTGGGCTTTTCTCTACACACAGCCAAAGGAAAAGGCAGCTGCTTGTACAATGCAGAGGCAGCACTCCAGGACACACAATGAGTAATGATGAGGAGAATCAGGGGACAGGGAAAAAACATCCCCCCTCCTCTCTTCAACACACACACACACACACACACACACACACACACACACACACACACACACACACACACACACACAAACAAAAC
>JAODVO010000002.1:22727061-22739240 GCA_025400055.1 Notarius lentiginosus
GGAGGTTGAGTTGGGTTTGGAGAGATGGAGGTATGCATTGGAATGAAGGTGAGCAGTAGCAAAACAGAATACATGTGTGCCAATGAGAATGGGGATGAGAGTGTAGTGAAGATGCAAGGAGTAGACATAAAGAAAGTTGGTAAATTAAAGTACCTGGGGTCAACTTTACAGGTAAATGGGGGCTGTGATAGCAAAGTGAGAAAGAGAGTGCAGGCAGGATGGAGCAGTTATGTTGTTACATGGCTCTCACCTCATATGGTTTCTGAGTGAGTGGAGATGAAGTAAGACATGAGACAAAGTTGATGTTTAGCCATATTTTAATTGATGTAGTGATTGTAATTCATATGGATATGCCTGTGTATATATAGTTATCAAGAACATTTATTGTAATCTTGGTTTGGCCTACACAGGCTTTTTTTTGTGTACCTTTTTTTTTTAATGGTTTTCCTTCTGTGAAATCCAGAAGCGGTGCATGGATTCTTCTGATGTTATCACTTCTGTACTGTAGAGGTGGAGATAGCTTCCAGCAGTTCTGGCGAGCCAACCTAATTGGAGATAAGAACTGTGATTTTGTTATCCACCAGGTTGATCTGTATATTTAATTTCTGGATTGCTATTGTGATATTTCATGCACTGAAGGACATTTTATTTTTTGTTTATGTGTTAATATAAAACACATAAAACTTACCTGTGAGTTGTATGCATTTTTGCTCTTCTACTCAATGCAAATTCTGATACCCCTTTTTCCAGTAACCAGCCTAAACTTTTGATGTGCTGGTCCAAAAGGTAAATATATAGTGGTATAGGCATCTAAAATCTCCAGTGGTTACTCTTAATAGTGTGAGCTGAAGTGGGTTACAGAACTTGGCAAGCCAGCCAGGAGAAAATGGAGTGTCATTGAGTTGCAAGAGTAAAATGGGGGGAAAAAAGGGAAACAAAAAAAAAAACAGAACAATGGATATAGTGAAAAATGAAGATGTAAATGTTCATAATTCAGTTCTTGTCACTGGGGTAATTCAAACTGAAATAGATGAGAAGCTTGAGGAGCACCTAAAAAGCTATGGCTCCATTAATACTGTAGAGTATTAGTTATTGATGATCCAAGATCAGACTTTCATCTCTGCTCCATTGTAGAATTTGCCAATAGCTCTGCAATGCACACATTAAGACCGACATTGCTAATAGAGTTAGAGTTCAGCTGATGCAGATGTCACCTTCTATGTGCACTCCTTGGATAGTGTTTACACTAGTACTGCCAGTAGTAATGCCACCAAGGGGTATCTTGAGGAACTGCAAGCCATTGCTAATAAGAGTGGGAAGTCATTTCAAGAGGTGCTTCAGGAAGAACTAATGAAGATGAGCACAGGGGAAGGTGTGAACCTCCCTGCTGACACTACCACACCAGTTGAGGACTCTGAATCAGTCAAGTTATGACCCACCAGAGCATCCTGATGCATCAGCTGCTGATGGGGAGGCCAAGAATGTCAAAGTGCCATTATTAGTAAAGCAACAACCCTCTCTTCTGCTTGGCTTAGTTTTACCTGAGATGGTCAAGACCTTACCAGCTGTATTTCCACCATCTCCTTAACTCCAATGTGGTCAGCTTGGATTAAGAGGGGGGGGGGACACCCAAGCAGCATCAGCACCTATCTTGCTAAGGAAACAGGCCACTACTAGGAGTCCACAGGAAATGTCCTCACTTACCAGAATGAATGGTCAATCGCAGCCTGCTGTGTTGGCAGCCACACCATCAAGTAGCGTATCTGCTAACTTGAACACTCATAACCAAGGCTTCTTGTCAAACAGAGTCAGTAGTGATGATTGTGCAGCTGCAGCAACACCCTCAACCCTTACCGTGAATGATGTTAATCCACCTGTTGTGCACTGTGTGGTTGTTGAGCACATCATGCGAGCCAATGAATCTCTGTCCCTGATGCACTCTTCCTTTCACCTCATACCTTTCTCTGGAAAGATTCCCCATCCTAAGAGTGAACTTGACTATGACACCTGGAAGGAAAATGTTGACTTGATCTTAACAGATCCATCCATGTCTGATTTGCACAGAACATGCAAGATCCTAGACAGCCTGTTGCCTCCAGCTACTTATGCCATCAAGCATGTTAGCCCTCAAGCTCTGCCATCAGTGTACCTTCAGCTGCTAGATTCAGTCTATGGCTCAGTAGAGGATGGAGAGGAGTTATTGGCCAAGTTCACAGTAACGCTGCAGAACCACGATGAAAAACCATCTAATTACTTGAACCGCTTTCAAGTAATGTGCTGTGACCCAAGTGCTGTGGTCAGGCAAGGTAGTGTCGCAGAGACTGAATGAGACCGCTACCTCTTAAAGCAGTTCTGTTGAGGCTGCTGGAATGATGGACTGATCTCCAATTATTGCGAAAAGCAAAAGCACCACTCTCTTTTACTGAACTGGTCTTACTCATCAGAACAGAGGAAGACAAACAGGCCAGTAAACAGAGTTATATGAAACAGCACCTTGGACTAAATAAGCAAAGTCCTGCTGCCCCGAAACTGAGAGCTGCAGCACAACAGCTAACTGCATGCAGCTGTACTACATTTGAGAAAGAGGCAACTGAGACTGAATCCTTGAAGAGACAGCTCGATGAGATACAAGCCCAGGTTGCTGTTATGCAGACTACCACTCCATGTAAAGCTAAAGGCAAGCGTCCTGATACAGCTGAAATCTACACCTTGAAAAGACAGATTGCTGGTGTTCAAGCACAGATTGCTGATATGAGAACAGCAGCCCATGAAACTAATAGTGACCACCTCGAATCAGCAGAGGTAAGAACACCGAAGCATCAGCTTGCCATTCTTCAGGCACAGATGAACCCAGCACAGGCTCAAAGTCAACAGATAGCATTGTCTGCATGCTCAAAAGGTTTCTCCAGGGAAGTGCAACACCAGTCTTCAAATAAGAAGGCAAGCAGACAGTCTATTTCAGGGCAAGCAGCAAAAAGTAGGCTCCGACCATGGTACTGTTTCCACTGTGGGGAATATGCTCACCTTGCAGTTAACTGAACCAAATGAACTAAATGAACCAAATCCTCCTTTGGTTGAAGAGAAGGGATGACTGCTTAAAGAGAAATGAGAAATGGGACCAGCAGAGTGGCACCACGGGAAACCAGCAGTTAAACTGCTAGAAGCCCCCGTCGCAGGGCAGACAGGGACTGAAAACCAAACTAAGTGCCCTATAAAAATTAAAAGAGTGGCTAGCAAGTGTGGTAGAGTTAACACCACTTACACCATTCCGCCACCAAAGCTAGTTGGAACCAAATGCACTGCTGAAGTGACTATTGAGGGCAACAAAGTTACTTGCCTATTAGACACTGGGTCTCAGGTGACCACTATCCCACTTGCGTTCTTCAAGAGTCACCTGTCTCATCATTGTTTGAAATCCTTGGATGATCTTTTAGATGTAGAGCTGCAGATAGAAGGAGCCAATGGAGAAGCTGTTCCTTACCTTGGATACATGGAACTGAACCTCCTGTTTCCAGAAGAGTTCTTGGGAAAAGAGATTGAGGTTCCTACCTTGGTGTTGGTTGTTCCTGATGTGGGTAGTACACCTCAGATCCTCATTGGCACCAACTCACTAGATGTCCTCTGTTCCCACTATGTTGAGAGGCATGATTGTCGTCCTCAGTCATTTCTTCCCGGTTATAAAGTAATTTTGAAAATCCTTGAAGCACGGCAATGGCAGATACGTGCTGGAGCCCTTGGATGGGTGAGGATGCATAACAATGCTCCTGGAGTAGTGCCAGCTGGCAGCACAGTGCTTTTGGAGGGGTAAGCCCACGTGAGTGGTGCTCACGGAGGGAGATTGGTCATTGTGGAGGCAGCATCTGGGTCGTCCCTTCCTGGTGGATTGTTAGTTGTTAGCTCATTGAGCACACTACCTGCCAAACATTCCTGCTCCATGTCAATCCTGGTGAAGAATGAGATGCAACATGACATTACTATTCCCCCAAGGACAGTGTTGGCCGAGATCCACGCTGTTCAACAGGTGATGGGAAAAGAACTTTTGACCAACTTGACCTCTCCTGAAATGAAAATGATGGAGTTTGATTTTGGCGATTCCCCTCTACCACCAGAGTGGAAAGAGCAGATCACAAGACTGCTCAATAGCATGCCTAAGGTCTTTTCTCAGCATGACATGGACTTCAGTCATACTGACAAAGTGACGCACCATATTAAGCTAAGTGACAACACCCCAATCAAGCATCAAGCTAGGCCCATCCATCCACAAGATGTAGACACTGTTAAGAAACATCTTCAAGAGCTGCTGGAATTTGGCATCATACATGAATCTGAGTCCCCCCTTTGTATCTCCCATAGTCATGGTTCAAAAGAAAAATGGCTCTGTGCAGCTGTGTATCGACTTCAGGAAACTCAACTCGCAGACAATTAGAGATGCCTACGCGCCGCCAAAATTAGAGGAGGTATTTTCCCTACTGACTGGTTCAAAATGGTTCTCAGTTCTTGATTTAAAATCAGACTATTACCAAGTGGAGATGGAAGAAGCTGATAAGCAGAAGACCGTGTTTGTCTGCCCCCTTGGCTTCTGGGAATTTAACAGGATGCCACAGGGAGTTACCAATGTGCCAAGTACATTCCGGCGGCTAATGGAGCGATGCGCAGGTGATCTCAACCACAGAGAAGCATTGGTCTACAGTGACGATCTCATAATCTTCTCGGATACCTTGGAGCAACATGAGTCAAGATTACTGCAGGCCCTCAACCAACTGAAAGAGTATGGGTTGAAACTGTCATCAGAAAAATGCAAGTTTTTCCAGACCTCAGTCAGATATCTTGGTCATGTTGTTTCCCAGTATGGAGTGGAGACAGATCCACAGAAGATTGAGGCCTTAAAGACCTGGCCAGTACCTAGGAATCTTAAAGAACTGCACTCTTTCCTTGGCTTTTCTGGGTACTATAGATGGTTTGTGAAGGACTATTTGAGGATCACCAAACCTCTCAATGACCTCACGGCAGGGTACCCACCTCTCAGGAAGTGCAGAAAAGAGAAAAGGAAAAACTAACCAGTATTTCCAGCCAAAGGAGTCTTTTGGACAAAGGTGGACTCCGGAATGTCAAAAAGCATTTGAGGAAAACATTAACAAGCTCACCACAGCACCTGTCTTGGGATTTGCTAACCCCAAACTCCCATACATCCTTCACACTGATGCTAGCATGACAGGGCTTGGTGCAGCATTGTATCAAGAACAAGATGGGCAGATGAGGGCTATTACTTTTGCAAGCAGAGGACTGACCAAGAGTGAGACTAATTACCCTGCTCATAAGTTGGAGTTTCTCACTCTGAAGTGGGCCGTGACTGCTAAGTTTAGTGATTATTTGTGTGGCGCTGACTTCACTGTCATCACTGATAGTAATCCCTTAATTTATACCTTGATAGGGGTTTGGGGTTCCGAGTTCCTGATAGAGCAGGAACTCAGAACCAAGACGCGGATGGACTTTCCCATCGACCCCATGGGGAACTCCGGGATGATGCTGTGTTGAGAAGAGGGTGGAAAAATTAAACAGTTCACTCTACATTACCTACCTAGATGACACATATCCCAATTAATTCAATTTGGTTCCAGGCTGTAATGCTACAGAATGTAGAAAACTTGCATTTTCAGGCGAATATGTACATTAGTTTGTCTTTCTTAGAGCTCCAGAGTCACCAGTTTAAAGCTGATTTTGAGTTACTGTCTGTGGAGTTTCTCCCAATGTGTCTTCCTCTGGGTTCTCAGGTAGATGGGCTACTCTGTGTGAATGTGCAAATGTCTGCATGCATGGTGCCCTGTGATGCTGACATCCCATCTAGGGTGTATTCCTGCCTCACACCCAGTGTTCCTGGGATATATTCACTGTGACCCTGGCCAGGATAAACAGATTACTATGGATAGATGAGTGAGGTGAGTGAATGAAAATGACTCCTTAATGTGGTGACATGGTGATATAGTGGTTAACACTGTTGCCTTACAGCAAGAAGGTCCTGGGTTTGAGCCCAGTGGCTGACAAGGGCCTTTCTGTGTGGAGTTTGTATGTTCTCCCCATGTCTGTGTGGGTTTCCTACGAGTGCTCTGGTTTCCCCCCAAAATATGCAGGTTAGGCTAATTGGTGGCTCTAAATTGACCTGTAAGTGTGAATGGTTATTTGTCTCTATGTGTCAGCCCTGCAATTACTTGTCCAGGGTGTACCCCGCCTCTCGCCCATAGTCAGCAGGAATAGGTACCAGCTTGCCTGCGACCCTGTAAAGGATAAGCGGCTACAGATAATGGCTGGATGGCTGGATGAACTCCTTACTGTCATCTAGAATGTCCTATTAAATATTCACCCCATTTCTACAGATTTTATTTCAGCATAAATGTTTACTTATTGTTATATTTTGCACAGAAAATGCCAGCAATTACCATCTTTACTCACTTCCTCTTCAATGTAAATGCAATATTGTTAGATATGTAGACATATGATCTTGGATCTGTAAATAATAGATAATTGCAGCTGGAAAACAGCTTTTGCATGTGTCTTGATTACATGCCACTAGAGGAACAGACAAGTCGTTAACCAATATAGGTTTTTTTAGTGCCCAACACCAATATTTACAGAGTAGGGAGGCTGGTGACTGTTATGGTGCCAAAAAAAGCTATTGCAGTTTTTGCAATTCAGTCATTGTACATGCAGAACATTTAATGTTGATGTTGACTTGACATCCTATACCATTCAGTCCTCATCTCTTCACAAATTATTGAGTCTGCAATACGTGTTGTGAAGGTTTGTTGAATTCAGCCTAAAGCATTATGCTTTTGTTAGGTTTGTGTTTGTTTGATTGTAGAATCATGTTTTCTCATTAAACAAGGATCAAACAACTTACATAGGGGCTAGAGTAAACAATGCTTGTCTTCTGAATGGTGGCTAACACAAATAATTAAAATTAATGGAACTTAAATGAATGAACTCTTTTTGATAGTTTTGAATTTTAGCCTTACCATTTTTATTTTTATTTATTTATTTATTTATTTATTTATTTATTTATTTTTTTGGGGGGGGTCAATGCCAATCCTTTCTCTGAGGTATTGCATTGCTTTTGAAGGCAGTAGAGGATGCCAGCATGGAACAATTGGGTGAGTGGTTTCTGAATTGGCCATGGTTACAGGTTGATCAGCCTGCTGCTGATTATTGTAGAATGCTTGATATCAGCCTAATTGCCCTGGCTGGGCAAATAAATCAGTTGACCACTAGAACAGAGAGGCTATTCCTGATTCTGATTTTCTGTTTTGTGTCTGCATCTGGAATAATTGACACTGGACACTGAAATTCCGCTATGATATCTGAAAGGGGTTCTCAAAACTTTTCCTACCAGGGACCCCTTTTAACTAATAAAATCCATAGACCATATCCAAATCCATATTAGTATGGATTTATTGAATGAATATAATAATGTTTAAATATCAAGTTTATTCTTTAAATGTGCACAATGAAATAGTGACAGTGACATCAAATTGACACTGTTTATAGACCAATTATAGTCTGGATGGCAAAATCAGTGCTAATAGTTCCTTAATTTTAACTGGAATACAAAAACATCTATTCATTCACACAACCCGAATGGACTGAGATTCAGCAGGTGGTAGGTCCTCAGCAAATGACGTTCCATACAGGGTATACAAGGACTTCCCCATGGTGCTGAAGTTACTGTGGAAGCTGATGAGTGTTGCCTGGAAGACTCAAGCCATCCCTTCAGAGTGGAGCAGACCAATAACCACATTTATCCCAAAATAACAAGACTCCTGTAACATCAATCAGTTCAGAGGCATTACCCTACTGAATGTAGAAGGGAAGATATTCTTTTTAGTGGTGGCAAAACAGATGACCAACTACCTCTTGAACAACAGCTATATTGACACAAGCTGCCAGAAGGCAGGCAGGCATCCTGAGGTTCCCTGGCTGTATAGAACACTCAACCATGATTTGGTATCAGATCCAGACAGTCAAGTGTGAGAAGTCAGACCTCCACATGGTCTAGCTGGATCTAGAAAATGCCTATGGCTTGGTCTGCACCAACTCATCAAATTTACCCTTAAGTTCTTCGACATTCCATCCTGTATCCAGAACTTGGTATCTAGCTACTTTGACAGTTTCTATGTCTGCTATGCAACACAGGAGGCTACATCAGGTTGGCATCAGCTCGAGAAAGGCAAAGTGATGGGTTGTTCAATCTCTCCCATCCTTTTTGCATTATCCTTCAAAATCATCCTGATCGGTGGAAGACAAATGGTTAAAGCGGTCAGAACAAAGCTTGGCCAACGACTGCCAGCACTGCAGAGTTATATGGATGAGGTCACAAGCATTCTCCAAAAAGTGGCTTGTGCTACTATGCTCCTTAAAAGACTGGAAGAACTCCTCACATGGGCTAGAATGAGAATTAAACCTTTCAAGTCTCACAGCCTCTCATTTCAGAAAGGAGTCAGGAATGATCAGAACTCTTTCACAACAGGCAGCAAGAGGATTCCTCTGTTGGTGGAACAACCTGTCCAGAGGCTGTATACAACTGACCTATCTGATAAGCACATGACTGCCTCCATCACCAAACATTTATCTGATGGCCTGCAGAGAATTGACAGAAGCCATCTACCAGAGAAGTTCAAAGTCTGGTGTTACTGTAAGACAGTTACCTGTTTACGCCACAGAGTGTCACTGTGGCACTGTTCACATGTAGTTTTTCAGGGATTTGCTCCGTCTGGGACGCCATGTTTTTTTTTTTACGTGTTTACCTGCCTTTGCCCTGAAAGGTAAGCATGGTCATGGCGCCCTGCATTGTTTTCAAGTATTATGTTAAAAACTACGCCTTTTTGTTGTTTTGTTTATGCTTATTGGTCAGGCACATGTCCGACTAAAGTCTGCTGTTGGTGGGAGTGTTATTAACCTTTTTTTTTTGCTGTTTGACGTCTTGGTGGGATGTGGATAGGAGTGTGACTAGCATGCTAGTGTGGGCTGTGTGAGCTGGGCGTGAAGAAGCATTAGTTTTTTTTTTTTTTGGTTGATTGTGAGCTTCATGTGGGAATGTATGTTTTGTGTTGGGGGTTTATTTCTTGCAGAGATGTTTATTTTCATTTTGTGATATGTTATTTCTCTTTTGATGCTGATTATTGTTTGAGTAGGAGATTTATTTATTTATTTATTTATTTATGAGAGTGTTTACCTGTCTTTGCCCTGAAAGGTGCCATGAAGCTGAGTGTTACAGTGAGAATAAAGAAAGGGCAAGGTCTTAGCCACAATTCGAACTCCTGCATCTAGTGTCTCCTTCTCTCCGTATGACACTTCACTACAACTACATTCAAAAGCATATCATGATGCAGAGTCTGGGGGAGGTGCGGAAGGTCTCGCAGCAGACGTGCCAAGGCAGTGGGTTACATCTTTGGTGCCGTGACTCGGATTGTGACACTGGGAGACCAAAGACTGAGGATGACTGAGACTGGCAGTGCTCTACAACCCAAACGATGCTGGATGCCCGGTCTGCATTATCATCAGTGAGTGAACTGTGCACCCAGCTTCAGCTCTATCAACATCCTGATAAACTGTGTTTGAAGAAACTGGCTTGTCATAAGGGACAGTTGCTTTCCTGCTACATTCCTGCTTCTGGAGACCGCAGTGGAAGAACGTCCACCTTCAACAGTGTATCCTTCCAAATATCAGGTGGGACATTAAAGTAATTGCAGTGTCTTAATTTTTTATTTTTGTGTGAAAAAAAGTAGTGGTAGTAAGACAAAGCTGGTGTGTGATTTTTTTTATAGAAATTTCATTTACTAATGATATTCAGACTGGTATTACTATTCTTGAAGTTTAAGAAAGTTGTGTACAGATGAATGGTGGTTAATTCATGTTTGTTGTAAGTTATGGTTAAAATTTGATAATTGTGTTGCATATATTTCATGACAGTTTATCATATAATAATTTCACATACACACAGTCTCACGTATAACATTAACATACTGAAGTAATCTTGCAGTATACGTATTCAGGCCCAGCTAGTGTGTATTAAGAAACAAAAGAAAATGTGGAGTGCTTATGCAGATTCCCCATTAAGGCTGGAGGCACTCTGTGCCGCAGCCTCCAACATTCAATCCTCCCATGGCCCTGCAACAAGCCCCTACCATGGCATAGATGGAATCCAAATCCACCCTTTGAGCGATGGGGCAAAGGCGGACCCTGGCACGGTGAGCCCACAGCACTACATAAAAGACCCCCACCTCCACGGGCACCCTCCAGGGCCTGAAGTAGGCACACAGTTAACCCCACTGCCCCCAGTGCTGTCACCTTATTGGATTAATCCTGCCAAAGCACCCACCTTTCAAGGCTTTGGAGCTACAATGCAAGCCCCCTTGCCAAGGTTTGATGTTACACCAGCCACAGGACTGAGACATCAGATTGCAGCTTGCCAAGTGCCATGTCTCCAATGGATGTTCCTGTAGCCCAGCCAGCAGTGCAGACTGTTACAGGCTCTGCTATCCCACCTCAAGCTAATCCCTATGGGTCCGAAGCCTCTCTACCTCTTCCCAGCCCCCCACATCCCATCCAACCAGAAGTGCAGGTTGTGCCACAGCCCTCCATGAAGCACCCAGCCACCTTTCACTACTCCACCCAGCCCATTAAGCCTAGATCTCAAAGTTACACTGGCTATGCACACTCTCCTCCTGCTCCCCAGGTGCATACAGCACCAGCTCCTGTTCACTACCCTCAAGACCCCGCAGCCCCCATACCTGCACCTGCCACCAATGTATGGGACCCAAACACAACAATGCCCAGCCACTCAGCTCCTCTTCAGGCCCCTACCTCGGTGCAGCTACAGAGACCAGCAGTCAACCCTCATGCCATCATGTATCCTGGCACCTTCTCACATACTATGCCCCTGCCTCAACCTTCGAACCCACTCATGCACTCATACCCGTCTGACCCACCCCCAAAGACTCCTGCCATAACCCCAGCTAACCCAGGCATCTCACAGATGACTTACAGTGGGTTCATGCAGACTCACCAGGTCAAGAATGCCCAAGTATTCACAGGTAATTCAGATAGCAAGATACTTGCTGATGATTGGACACATGATATGCAGTATCTTCTGGAGGCAATAGAATTGCCTATGCACCTCCGTTTCTCTACTGTGGTGCGACACTTGAGTGGTGAGGCCAGAAAACTAGTTCTGAATCTTTCCCCCCATGAACAGACCTCAGAGAAGGCATTTGAGGAGTTAAGAGCAGAGTATGGTGACACACAGAGCTCCTTGGATCCACTGACTGACTTCTATGAGTGCAGCCAGCAGCCAGGGGAGTCTGCCTGCTCTTATGCTATAGTGCTGGAGTCTACATTGCGGACTGTGGAAGAAAATCAAAGAGGAGGCAGGCCCTTTCCTGATCATAACAGTAAACTCACCCGGCAGTTTCTGAGAGGACTTAATGATGAAGAGGTGTATGCAAGGATTGTACCAATGAAACCCAGGCTCTTAAGCTTCAGAGAGCTGCAAGTTGAACTACAAAATCTAGCAAGAGAGACTAAAAAGTTCCAGTCACAACACAAATCAAAGAAAACACATGTACAATTGCATGTTGCCTCTGAGAGTAGTGCAAATGTGAAGAAAGAGAGAACAAAACCTGCCTCAGAGTTATCAGAACTGACAGAGATGGTCCGAAAGTTAACCCTGAGCCAATAGGAACACATGGCTAAGTTGTCTCACCTTGAGGCAAGAATCACTGCTCCAGTCCCCATCCCACCCCCAAGACTCCAACCAACCCCAGTGAACCCCATCCCCAGTGTGAGTGTCACATGCTACAGGTGTGGGAAGCAGGGACACATAGCCCATGTCTGCAGAGAAGTCTTCCCCAATCCCAACCCAGCATGGGCTCAGTAACCTCAACCAGTGAGCCCTGCAGAGGTGAACACGCCTCAGTCACCTCGGCCTTTAAATGCCTAGAGCCCATGGTAGCTGGGGAAACCATTTGGCGAGCAGCAAGGTCCCCTACTGCAAGAAAAAGAGACCAGTGATGGAGTAAAGGGCCCACCCTTAGTGGGTCCCAGAAATGAGGGGGAGGTGGAAGTCAATGGAATAAAGTGCAGGGCCCTCATCGACTCTGGCTCCCAAGTAACAACTATTACTTACACAT
>JAODVO010000002.1:22779302-22790782 GCA_025400055.1 Notarius lentiginosus
CCTCCCAGTTGACCAGATATTCTAACTCCCGACCTCTATGACAGACCTTTAGTAGTTTCCTGAATGTGTAGGCCTCCCCTCCATCAATGATCCTGAGAGGGGAGGGGCCTTGTAAAAGGGGGGAAGGGGCTGGAGACCAGAGGTTTCAGTTGAGAGACATGAAAAGATGGGTCAAGCCACCTCATGGACTTGGGCAATGCCAATCTCACAGTTGTGGTGTTAATGACCTTAGAAATAGGAAAGGGCCAACAAACCTTGGGGTCAGCTTCCATGAGGGAACCCTGAGAGGGAAACTGGCCATGGACAAAATGACCTAGGTGGTAGACAGGTGCTGGCCTGCAATGTTGATCAGACATCTTCTTGTATGCATGATTGGCATGTAACAGGTGATGTCTGGTATGCACCTAAATTTTGTAACAGCATCAGATAAAGGCTTGGGCTGAAGAGATAGATGCCTCCTCCTCCTGTATGGGGAAAAGAGGGGGCTGGTAACCGAGGCAACACTGGAAGGGAGTCAGCCTGGTGGATGATGAGGGAAGGCTGTTGTGAGTGTATTCAACCCACAGGAGCGCCTGGCACCAGGAGGAAGTATAACTGGATGTTAGGCATCATAGAGTGACCTCCAGCTTCTGATGAGTATGCTATGTCTGCCCATTAGTCTGGGGGTGGTAACTGGAGGAGAGGCTGGGAGTGGCCCCAGTGATCTTGCAGAACTCTTTCCAGAAGTGAGTGGAGAACTGGGGACCTCTGTTGGACACAATGGCTATAGGCAGACCATGAATCCAGAACACATGGTTGATAAATGGGTCTGCCATCTCTTTAGCTGAAGGTAGCTTAGGGAAGGGAATGAAGTGAGCAGCCTTAGAGAAGCAATCGGCAATGGTCATGATGCAAGTATTACCCTTGGAACTGGGGAGGCCCATGACAAAATCCACCACAATGTGGTACTAAGCACAGCGAGGTACAGGTAAGAGCCTTAATAGTCCAACAGCAGGTTGGTTGCTAGTCTTGTTTCTAGCGCAGATGTCACACTCCACCACAAAGGTCCTAATGTCTTGCTGCATGTTTGGCCACCAGAAGCATTGCCTGAGGATGGCAAGGGTTTGGCTGCCCCAGGGTGACAAGCTAGGAGGGAGTTGTGTCCCCACTGAAGCACTTGGGAGCACACACAAGGGGGCACATACAGACATTTGGGAGGAATATTACCTAGTCCTGGATCACTGGGCAGGGCATTTTGGATAGCAGTTTCTATGTCGAGTTGGGCAGTGGTCATGAGACAATGGGCAAGGAGGATGGGCTCTGCAGTGCCTTGCTGAGCATCCAGAGAAAACTGGCTGGAAAGAGCATCTGGCTTCACATTCTTAGAGCCTGGCCTAAAGGAGAGCACAAAATTGAAGCAGAAGAAAAACAATGACCACCTGGCTTGACATTTGTTGAGATGTTTAGCAGACCTGAGGTACTCGAGGTTCTTATCATCAGTCCATATGATGAATAGAATCTCATTCCCCTCCAACCAATGCTTCCACTCCTCCAGGGCCAACCTGATAGCTAATAGTTCCTGGTCACCAATGCCATAGTTGCGTTCTGCTGAAGTCATCCAATGAGAAAAAAAATGTGCAGGGGTGCACCTTGTTATCCCTGGCTGACCTCTGGGATAGGACAACCCTGATGCCCATGCCAGAGGTGTCCACTTTGAGGATGAACTGAATGGCAGGGTCAGGGATGATAAAAACTGACACCATGGTGAATCTGCACTTAAGAGAAGAGAAGGCTCTATGGGGATAGTCAGTCCATGAGAAGGGATGCTTGGAAGATGTGAGTTTGGTCAGGGGAGTGGCAATGGTGCTATAATTTTGATAAACCTTCAATAAAAGTTAGCAAACCCCCCAAAGTGTTGCAGTTCCTTATGGGACGAGGGAAAAGGCCACTCAGAGACCATCTTGACCTTGTTGGGGTCCATTTGGACCATCCCATGGGAAATCACAAAGCCCAAGAAAGACATGGTGTGCTTGTGAAATTCTCACTTCTCTGCTTTGGTGAAGAGCTGGTTCTCTAAGAGTCATTGCAGGACCTGTCTGATGTGGAACTGATGGATCTCCAATGTGGAGGCAAAGGTGAGGATATCATCAAGATAAACAAAGATGAACTGGGCAATGAAATCTCATAAGACATCATTGATCAGGGCTTGAACAACAGAGGAGGCATTAGCTCAAAGGGAAAAAAACAGATATTCATAGTGGCCTGTAGGGGTGCTAAATGCTGTCTTCCACTTGTCTCCTTCTCTTATTCATACCAGGTGGTAGGTGTTGTGGAGGTCCAGCTTGGTAAATAACTGAGCCCCCTGAAGTTCCTCGAAGGCAGTGTACATGAATGGTAGGTGATCGCAGTTCTTGACAGTAATAGCACTAAGTCCCCGATAGTCAATGCAGGGCCTGAGGCACTTGTCTTTCTTCTCCACTAAGAAGAACCCTGCTCCTGCTGGAGAGGATGATGGATGAATGATGCCAGCTGATAGGGACTTAGAGATGTATTTGTCCATGGCCTCTCAGTCCAAGGGGGAAAGAGAGTAGATATGACCCCTGGGTGGAATGTGGTTCCAGGTAACAGCTCTATGGTGCAAGCATAGGGCTGGTGTGGAGGAAGAGAGGTAGCACGAGCCTTACTGAACACCAAACAAATGTCCAGATATTTGGGGAGCACATTAGAAAGATCTGTTGTCTCATCAGGACTGGTGACAAGAGGGGCCAGAGGAGTGTAAGCAGAAGATAGGCAGGAGACCAAGCAGTGGGTACTCCAAGAGAGAATGGTCCCTTCTCCCCAGTTAATGTGGGGGTTGTGTAGGAGTAACTAAGGAAGACCAAGGACAATAAACTCAAGGGAGTCATTCATGGTGTATAATAAATTTGATTCAATGTGATTATCCGAAACCTTCAAAGTAACAGGGTCAGAGATACAGGAAATGGGAATGAGTTCAGCCCCATTCAGAGCTTTGGTAACAAGGGGGCAATCTAGCTGACACAAGGAGATACACATTTTCTCCTTCCAGGAAGTCCTGATAAAGCTCTGGTCCACATCAAAATCAATGAGAGCTTGAACAAACTAGACTTTTGTTTTGGAATGCAATCTCCATGGTCAACATTGACCTAGCAGCAGGAAAAGTGTGTGTAGACATGCCCACCCATATCCCTACATCAACTGGTGGGCAGAGTCTTTTACTGGGCAGTGGGAGATGAAATGTCCAGACTGTCCACAATAAAAACAGGAACTAGTTTCTCAATGGCATCTTCTTTATTCTGGAGTTACCTTGGTTCTGCCTAATTCCATGGGCTCTGACTTACTGGGGGTGGCACCCTCTGATGGAGAGGTGACAGGCCTGAGTTTGACCCTTCAGCTCCACCTTCGGTCCCTTCTCTGATTGTGCAGCAGAAGATGCATGTTCACCTGACCACCCAGGTCTACCAAACCATCTAGGCTGTCAGGAAGATCACAAAGTGCAATCTCATCCAGGATGGCATGATTTAGCCCGTGAATGAAGGTATCATACAAGGCACTTGCTTTCCAGTCGACTGCTGTGGCAAAGTCTGGAATTTGATGGCATAATCATGAACTGAGTGGGCACCTTGCTTCAGCCCCATCAGCTGTCTTGCTGCCTCCCTGCCCTTGGGAGAACAATCAAAATCCTTCTGCATCTCCTCAGTGAACTCCCTGAAACTCAAGCAGCAGGGTGCCCTGGCATCCCAACCAGCTGTACCCCATTCCCATGCTTTTCTTGTTAAGAGCAAGATGACATATGCTACATGGGGGCTCTCAGAATGGAAGGCAGACACCTGAAGTTCCATGGCTAAGGAGCATTGTGAGACGAATGAACGGCAGGCCCCATGTGCACCATCATATGGCTGTGAAGTGGGTAATCAAGGCTCATGGAGTGGGGGGTGGAGCTGGAGCGCCCAGCTGACAAGTTGGAACTGGTGCTGGTCAGCCTGCGATTGAAGCCTGAAGGCTCTACATCTGTGAGGAAAGTCTTTGTAGGGGATCAGTGATAGAGGAAATGCTTTGGGGAACAGCTATGTTCTCTTGCTGATGAGATCCGAGAACTGGGCCCTGCTTAGCCAATGTAGATTTGAAATAATTTTAGTCTGCTTGGTCCATGATGTGGCGAATAAATTCTGTCACAACCTGGAAGTCACAGGAATAGATTGGACCCAATACGCAACTATTGGCAATGAACTGAGGTGTACCTGATGAGTTGGCTTGTGAGGAGAACAGGCAGGAAGCAGGTGCAACAGAACAGTCTGAGACTGACTTACTGATTTCTATCCAGGAAGACAGAGCATGGGCAGAGTGACAGATGATAATCCCAGAGGGAAAGAAAAAACGGAGCCAGAAAAATAACAGTATCCTGAGTCAAAGTCCCAGTAACAAGCCCCAAAATTCAGCAGGCAAAATTGTAGTCCAAAAACGTAATCCAAATTGGGGAACAGAGCAAGAGTATGAATGTGAACTTAACAATTCTAACAGTGAGTATTTATCTGCAATGAGTAATTATCCTCGGTGTGTTTATATAGCATGGCTAATAGCAAATGTGTAGCAGGAGTGCGAGCATAGCATGGGGAGAGCAGCAAAAACACAGAACGGCACACGAAGGCGCAGGTCAGGATTTGGAAGTTCCGGGCTGGATTGTGACACCCTCCTTGGTCTGTGAGTTTTGGTGGGTAGCCTTCTCTTCTCAGTTTTATAGCAGTGCTGTATTCTTTCCATATTTCTATTATGGCTTTAGTGGTGCTCCGTGGGATATTTAACATTTGGGATTTTTTTTTATAACCCTACCCTATACTTCTGCACAACTTTGTCTCCGACCTGTTTGGACTTTTCCCTGGTTTTCATATTGCTTGCTTAGTAGTGTTGCAGACTCAGGGACCTTCCAGAACAGTTGGATTTATACAGACATCATGTGACAGATCATGTGACACCTTTGATTGCACACAGGTGGATTTTAATCAGCTAATTATGTGACTTATGAAGTGAAATGTTTGGACTAGCTCTTATTTAGGGGTGTCATACGAAAGGGGGTGAATACCTATGCACACTCCAGATTACTCACCTCTCCTCTATTCCTTGTACACCAATGAGTGCACATCCAGTGACCTTTCCATGAAATTGTGAAAATTTCATGAACATTCTTACTCTTAAGAATGAAAAGTAAAGACCGTTCATGACACTGAAATATATTAGGTTGAAAACCATTGTAATTATTTTTAATTCTAATTTGATTTATTTCACTGTTCAGAGATTTACATTTTAAAATTGATGTTTAAAAAATAAATATCTATAATCAAATATATATTTTTTTAGTGTTCACAAATTCAGAATCAACGATTCAGTTTTCAGATATTTAAAAGACTGTTCATTTTTCTGATTTCAGGACTCAGACTGAACCAGAATCTGGTTCAAATTCAGGTTGCAAGATTTGATAAAAATATACAAATTTAATATCCAGGCTACCAAAGCTTAGGCAAAAACAATCAAAGCTGGAGTATGTCATGTTCAATGACTGTATAAATGAAGGGACAACATGGCGGTAATTATTATCATTGTGTTGTTTTGAAAATTACTGTGTGGCAAATTTGCCATTTTGACTGAGCCTATGTGGTAGGTCAAAACTCTAGCCAGAGTATGTGCAGTAGAATCTGTCAGTCAGAGAGTGGGACCCAATATGGGTCTGTGTATATTGGTCATTGTGGCAGCTGGGGCATGGTCAAGCACTGGTTTGTGAATGAAGAGCAAGGCCAGGGATGGTGAGTGACAAAACAATCACACCTGTGAAATCAATGGTACATGTGTGTGTGTCAGTGTTGTAGTTGAGTCACTGAACCTCAAGTCTGAGTCCAGTCTTGAGTTCTCAGTGTTCAAGTACACGTCAAGTTCAAGTCATTAAAAAATATCAAGTCGAGTCAAATCCACTATCCATCCAAGTCGAGTCCGAGTTGAGTCCACTATTGATTCAAGTCGAGTCCAACACTCCAACCGCACCATTTGATGGTGGCTGTTTTAGCACCATTAACATTAGTTTGTTCCTGAACATGATGCATGAACAGGTGAATGTTCATGCTCTTTGTCAGGGAGTGCAAAGTATTCTGTCAGAGATGGTTGGGAGCTGGATGTAAGTGCAGAAGGTGTGTTTATTAATACAAGTGAAGGCAGGTAAACAATCCCAAATGACAGGCAAAACTGTAAAATGGTGAAACAGGCAATAGGTTAAGTGAGGCACAAACAGGCTATTGTAGACTAGGTAGAATCAAAGACAACAAAAAGGAAGTCAGGGATCAGGAAACCAAACAAGGAAATAAGACTCAGTATTGTATCAGCAATGCAACTCAATACTTTGCAAAGTAAGTGTGTTTTCACAGTTTTTATATAGGTGTGCTGATTATGCCTTAATCTTGTGCAGGTGCGAGTCTTTTACGGCATGCATGAGAGTCTGCTTGGTGGGCATGCTGTCCAGACCATGCCTGAGAGTCTATCTGATGCACGTGCCAAGGTGCACAGGTATGACACTCTTGCATGAAATTAGTACACAATAAATGTAGATACAAATATCTTATGCCAAATTATTATGGCATCTTACAAAAAATAAAGAGAAAAATCAGAGTCTTTGTATTCCAGTTTACGAGTCCTAATGCAGTTAATGCATGAAGCCAAGTCCGAGCTATCAGTGCTCAAGTGCAAGTCGAGTCATAAGTCCTTAAAATTATGGCACAAGTCAGACTCGAGTCCGAGTCCTGGACTCGAATACTACAAGCCTGGTGTGTGTGTGTGTGTCTTGCAGTGACAGCAGAGGGCTTATATGGAGGGAGGAAGTGGAAAGGAAGACCGAGCTTCTCTGCATGCCATGTGTGTTTGTGTGTGTGTGTGTGTACACACTTGTGAAAAAGCAAGTTATGAAAGCTGAAAAGCATAAATAAAAGTTGCCCTGCAATTAACCTGCCTGTCCCAGTGCTTCAGTATTCCACCCCACCCAAGAGACTGTTACACTGGTGCTGAAACCTGGGAACAATGAAGGGAACCACCTGTATGAAGTCCTCACCCTTCAAGGACCTTGTCCCTGCCCTCACCCTGCCCAGCAAAACCAGCATCAAGGCCTGCTCACCCTTTCCCAAGAACAGGAGTAGCACTTTGAAACCCTGCTGCAGGCCCTGTAGGAGGATTATCAGGTATTCCAGAACCTGCTTGCATTGGCAGGCACTCCAGCCACTGTGTCTGCAAGCCTCCCTCACATCACTTTGATAAAAAATGGGCCCGTACGATGACCCCAAGGCATTCCTGGCACTCTTTGAGTCAGCAGCGGAGGCACGGGGTGACCAGTTGCATGGGGGTGCGCAGAAACTCCCCATCATAAACTGTCTGGAGTACACTGACTTAAAGGGAGCTATCTTGCAACATGCCAGCCACACCCCCAAGCAACACCAGCAGCGCTTCTGCATGCTATCCCTTGAAGAGGTCATCCAGCTGTTCATATTTGATGAACAGCTCCAGGATGCCTGGTGGTGGCGGCTTAGGCCAGAAGACCATGATGCCAAAGGAATCATCAATGTTGTGGCAAGTAGTGAAAGCTGAAAAGCATAAATAAAAATTGCTCTGCAATTAACCTGCCTGTCCCAGTGCTTCAGTGTTCCACCCCACCCAAGAGACTGTTACACTGGTGCTGAAACCCAGGAACACTGAAGGGAACCACCCATATGGAGTCCTCACCCTTCATCACAGTTCATCACTCAGCTGCTAGGAGGGCTGAATAGAATAGAATAGAATAGAATATCTTTGTAAATAAATACAACAAAATTGAAATCCAATCCTTGGTGAAAAAAAGTGCATCTAAAAATCTATGAAAATAATACAAGATAAAATAATAAATATATAAATAAATAATTTTAAAAAGTTTTTTTAAATAACAATCATCACTCGCAAACATTCACATCCTATGGTGTGGAGGGCATTGCATGATCCTGTATTGTATCATACTTATATTATTGAATACACCAATTTGCTTGATTGAATGCCCTTATGGCACTGGCATAGAAACTGTTCCTAATCCTGTTTGTTCTAGCTGTTAATGTCCTGTAATGTCTGCCCAAAAGCAGCAGTTCAAATACAGTGTGTCCGGAGTGAGATGAGTCCCTGAGAATGTTTTGTGCTTTTTTTATACTGCAGGAGCTGTACAGATCCGCCAGAGAGGGGAGAGGGCAGCCGATGATCTTCTGGGCTGTAGTGACGACCCTCTGGAGTGCTTTCCTGTCTCCTGCTGTGCAACTAGGAAACCATACACAGAAACAGTGTCAATATGCTCTCAATGGAGCAATGGCAGAAGGACACCAGTGATTTTTGTGAAAGATGGCAGTTCCTGAGCACTCTCAGGAAATACAATCTTTGCTGTGCCTTCATGATAACAGTTGTAGTGTTGACGCACCAGGTCAGGTTATCCTGAATGTGGACCCCCTGAAACTGAAATTCAGAGACCCTCTCCACACAGTTCCCACTAATAAACAGGGGCAGAATGTCTGTTTTCTTCCTTCTAAAGTCTATGATCAGCTCCTTAGGCCTGGTGATGTTTAAGACCAGGTTGTTATTTGGACAACAATCTGACTGCTGCTCCACCTCATCTTGGTATGTGGACTCATCTCCCCCAGAGATGAACCCCACCACAGTGGTATCATCAGCAAACTTGATGATGCTGTTGCTGGAGTGGGCAGGGATGCAGTCGTGAGTGTAGAGTAGGGGACTCTGCACACAGCCCTGCGGGGAGCCAGTGCTGATGCTGAGGGCAGAGGAAATGTAGGAGCCTACTCTCACTCTCTGGGAGTGATCAGTGAGGCAGTCCTTAATCCAATGACAGATGGTGTGGGATATTCCCAGGTTTTGTAAGTTTGGTCACCGGTCTATTCAGGAGGATGGTGTTAAAGGAGGAGCTGAAGTCCACAAAGAGCAGCCGCATGTAGCTCCCCTGCTGCTCCAAATGGGACAAAGCAAAGTGGATAGCTGTGGCTACTGCGTCCTCTGTGGCCCTATTGGCTCTGTAGGCAAACTGGTGAGGGTCAAATAATGTGTGAAATAATTTGAGTTTGGACCAGTTTCTCGAAACATTTCATAATGATAGGTGTAGTTGCTACTGGCCAGTAATCGTTAAAGCTGGTAATGGTGTTCTTCTTTGGGAGGGGGACAATTATGGAGGACTTTAAGCAGAGTGAGATGGCAGCCTGAGACGGGGACAGATTGAAGATCTTGGTAAAGACCCCAGCCAACTGATCCGCGCAGACTCGCAGCACCCGTTTTGAGACGCTGTCAGGTCCTGCAGATTTCATTGGGTTTACCGTGCTCAGTGTGCACCTCACATCATGCTTCTCTACCATTAAGGTGTGTCATGCGCCACCCTGGACATCCACTCCAGAGATTACGAATCTCTCATGCCAGCGCCGATCCGGATCTGGGATGGAAATTCCATCTCACCTGTATTCACTTCCTGGTTTTCACCGCTGCTTATAAATATGTCGTTCTCAGACTCTGACTTTGCCAGAATGTCTCGTTTGCTACTCTAGCTGTTTCTGTGCCTTTTTGCGGCTCATGGTTTTTTGCTCTAGCTATTTTTCTGGTTCTTGTTTTTTTGTACTAAGGTTTTTTTTTCTTGTTCATGGTTTTTTTGCACTAGCGTTTATTGTTGTTCATGATTTTTTTGCACTAGCATTTTTGTCCTTGCCTGTCTTGTGTTTTTGTCAAGTTTTTTGTCTCTTTTTTTTTTCCCCCGGACTATTTTTGCCATTTGTTTCTTGTCCTGTTTGTTTATCTTTTTGCCATGCCCTTTTCCCCTGGATTAAATCACCTTATTTATTGTATAACTGTCTGTGTTCTGCTTTTGGATCCTATCTCACCACACCTCCACCACCCCTAACAAGGTGTGGCTGTTGTGGGCTTGTGAGTGTAGTGTGGCTGCCTCTTGTGACTTCACAGGGAAAGAAGTGGTTCAGCTCCTCTGCCAATGAGGAGTCACCATCAGCTATGAGGTTGCTGGGTTTGTAATCTCTACATTGGACATCCCAGGACAGCTGTTGTGTACTGCTTTAAGTCTTGATGCTCAAAAACATCCCAGTTTGTTGACTCAAAGCAGTCCTGCAGCTGTTGAAAGGCACCTTCAGGCTACATTTTAACAGTTCTGGATGTGGTCAGAGCACTTTTCCTGAGGGGCGTATATGCCAGGATCAAGAACAGGGACATGTGGTCTGACTGGCCCAGGTGTGGTAGAGGCTTTGCCCTGAAGCCCATTTTGATGTTAGAATAGACCTTATCCAGTGTATTTGCTCCCCTCATAGCACACTTGACGTGCTGATGTAATTTAGGGAGTACTGTCTTTAAATCAGCATAATTAAATTCCCTTGCCTTAATGTGAACAGCCTCAGGATACATACTCTGACTGCTAATGATCTCATGTAAACATCCAAGGGCCAAGCTAGCATTAGCATCCAGTGGAATATACACAGCAGTTACCATGACAACAGTGAACTTCCAAGGAAGATATATGGGCCTGCATTTATCAGTCATATACTCCAGGTCTGGACTGCCCCTAATACCCACCTCCCCAAATACACCCACAATATCCACCCAGTACCCTCCAGCTACGTCCTGTGACTACTAACAGTCTTAGTATTGGTACACCAGCTGTTGTTCACATAAATACATCACCCCATCCCCATGCTCTTACCGGAGTCCCTGGTCCTGTCGTGCCAGTGTAATGTATGACCTGCTAGCTCGACATCTGTGTCTGGAATGGATGAGTGAAGCCAGGTCTCTGTGAAAAGCAGGATTCAGCTATTCTTCACAATGTTGTTCATTGCAACCAATAGATCCAGTTCATCCATCTTGTTAGCAAAAGATCTGGTGTCGGTGAGGAAAACACGAGGGAGTGGTGGTTTATGTGGCTGCCTTCCTAGCCTCACCAGCATGCTGGCTCTGTAGTCTTGCTTTTGCTTCCTCTCCCTGCGCTGCCTTCGTCACCTTTCTGTGGGGATGGTAATCCATGGAGTGCCGGGGGGCCTAGTGATATCCAGTGGGATGTCGTGGGAGTGGACAAACTCAGCTATAACAATCCACTCACTGTGTAATCCCATTTCAATAAGCTCATGCTGGCTATAAATTTTATTTGCCCTACAGAATGTTGTCGGGATGAGTAACAACTCGCACACAAACAGCCAAACAAAGCACCAAAAAGAAGAACGCTGAGCCACTGCGTCTATGTACGCTGCCATCTTAGATTCCTCTGAAAGATGTATCTAAGTTCATTAGTGGATGAGTTTCTTGCCTTCTTATTGCGTTTGAGACCAAACAGTAAATAGTAAATAATAAAAATACAGTAAATAGCCCTTTTCCAGCTCTTCCTAGGTGGCACGGTGGTGTAGTGGTTATCACTGTCACCTCACAGCAAGAAGGTTCTGGGTACG
>JAODVO010000002.1:23168704-23178849 GCA_025400055.1 Notarius lentiginosus
CCGCCCACGGGGTTCGAACCCAGGACCTTCTTGCTGTGAGGCGACAGCGCTAACCACTACACCACCGTGCCGCCCCGGTGGCCAGAGTCCAAGACATGAAAACATAACAATGCGTTATACTACTTGTTAGCATGCTCTCGACTCATTCATGAAAAACTTCATCAAGACGTCCCCAGGCTAGCCTACTGTAATTACCGTAGTAGGCAGTCCAACCCCCGCAGCAACACAGAAAGAGGGTAAACAAACACTGCTTTACTATACAGGATTCATGCGAACATTACAGGAAGATGCACTTGTATGACAAAAGGTGGAAATATTGTCAAAAACACCTGAGCTTCTGGTATGGTATGGATTTATTTGGTAAAATTCATACATGTAAAAGATATAGTATAAATAGCACTGAGGACAACACAAAGTATAAAATACACTTATTTCCAATGTGGTCCTCTTAATGACAGCAGGAAACAATAAAATGTTTAAAAGAGACAATAATAAATTGACAAAATTGTCTAAACAATGATGAGCCATAAATAAAAAAAAATGCTAAACACCCCCCACGGGACAGAAAGTCCACCATCTGCCTTGCTGGCCTGTGGAACACCTCAAATTTGAAAGGCTGGAGGGTGAGATACCAACAGGTGATCTGTGCATTGGCATCCTTCATGCAGTGGAGCCACTGGAGTGGTGTGTGGTACAAACAGAGGGTGAAAGGGCACTCTAGCAGGTAGTACCAGAGGGTGAGGACTGCCCACTCGATGGCCAGACACTCCTTCTTGATGGTGCTGTACTTACTTTCACACATCAAGAGCTTGTGGCTGATGTATAGCACTGGAACGTTCCTTGCCCTCCACCTTCTGGGACAAAATGGCTCCCAGACCTTTGTCTAACACATCAATCTGTAAAATAAAAGGGAGAGAGGAGTCAGGGGAGTGTAAAAGTGGCCCCCCACACAGTGCAGCTTTTACCTTTTTGAAGGCCTGTTGGCACTGCTCCGTCCACTGGACCAGATTTGGTGCTCCCTTTTTAGTGAGCTCAGTCAGCAGGCTGGTGATGTCTGAATAGTTAGGTATGAGCCTGTGATCGTAGCCAGCCAGCCTCAGGAACTGTCTCACCCCCTTTTTGGTCTTGGCCCTAGGGCAGGCCGCAATTGCTGCTCTCTTGTCAATTTGGGGATGCACCTGCCCATGACCCAAGTGGAAACCCAGATACCGTACTTCCACCCACCGAATCGCACACTTCTTTTTTTTTTCTTTCAGGTTAGCCGTGAGGCCCACATGCCTCAGCGACTCCAGGCCAGCCCTAAGGTGTTCTAGGTGCCATGGCCAATCATTGCTATGTATAAAGAGGTTGTCTAAGTAGGCCGTGGCATGGGGGTGGAGGATTTTGTCCATGAGCCGCTGGAACATTGCGGGAGTGCCAAATAACTCAAAAGGAAGCGTAACGAATTCGTATAAGCCAAACAGTGTGGAAAAGGCCATTTTCTCTTGGGATAGAGGAGTCAAGGGGATCTGCCAATATCCCTTTGTCAAATCCAGTGTCGAATGAAAGTAAGCAACACCTAATCAATTGAGCAACTCATCAATGCGAGACATTGGGTACGGGTTGAATTTAGACACCATGTTGACTTTTCTATAGTCCACACATGTGGTGTGGTGCTTATGCACAGGGTGTGTGTGTGTGTGTGTGCTGTTGTGTGCGTGTGTGCTTGTCATTCTGCTTCCAGGTGCAGTCACCATCTAGCTCCATGAGCGAAAAGAGAGGCAGAGTGCGTAAGCCCTCTCCTGATGGCTTTACGGCTGCCACACCAAGACTCTTACAGTCCCTCCTTGCTGGCACACCACGGGTAACGCCAAACTGTGAGGGATCTTGGAGCAGGTCTGAGCCCTAGAGGTGCAGTGTGCAGGCCCACTGGCGCGTGGACATGCCCTGGCTCAAACCAATCAGCCCCCTGCTACCTTGTAGGGTAAGCCTCTTTAGGCAAAGGCTAGGAGAAGGACACTCTGACCCCAAACCTACAGCTACAAGGTCGCCTCAGCCATCTTAGTCTGCTGGGCCACCGAGGAAGGAAGTGCAGCCTAAAGCGTGGGATTGGTTTGCGCGAGCTGATTTTTCACTTTAAACTCATGGAGCACAGGCGGGAAGAAGTCTGGCAGCGATGGGGAAGAGACTAAATGGCAGGTGCTGGATGGCACTGGCAGCCGCAGCCTTAACCCAGCATGAAGGTGGCTCAGAAGCATGGGTCATTCAGTGCTGACCTGAGACAACAGCATTGTTCAGCAGTGCCCTGAGCATCTAAGCAGCCCTAAGCAGCCCTATTTAGGGACAGCACTGCTTGCCCCAGATGGGGAAGGGCCTGGAAAAACTGGCTCAAAAAAAGCTGCTCATACACCCCAGGTTGGCTGGCCATGGCCAACAGGCATCCCTTTCAAGTGGTATGAGCAACAACAGAAGAAAGACTCAATATCGATTTAGTTGCACTCAGTGAAGTCAGATTTGCCGAGCAAGGATCACTCACAGAACATGGAGCAGGCTACACCCTCTACTGGTCTGGACGGGTGCAAGAAGAGGAGAGAATGTCAGGAGTTGGCTTCATGATCAAGACAAAAATTGCAAACAAGCTTGAAACACTACCAGTGGGTCACTTGAACAGACTAATGTCCTTATGGATTCCCCTTGCTGAAGACAAGTCTGCACCTCTGATCAGTGTCTATGCTCCCACCTTATTGGCAGATCCCACCACTGAGTATGCATTCTACTCCAGCCTCAGAGAACTCCTGTGAAAATTGGACAAAGAGGATAAAGTCATTGTGTTGGGAGACTTCAATGCAAGGGTTGGCTCTGAACATGGGTTATGGCCCAAAGTACTTGGAAAACATGGGCTAGGGCACTGCACTGACAATGGCAGACTGCTCTTGGAGTTATCTGCTGAACAGGAACTCTGCATTACCAACTCTGTCTTTCAACAAAAAGCCAGATTCAAGATCACATGGCAACACCCATGCTCAAAACACTGGCACCTACTGGACTACATCCTTGTCCGCCAGAAAGACTTGTCTGATGTACTTCACACCCGGGTGATGCCCAGTGCTGACTGCTACACTGACCACCGCCTCGTCGGAAGCAAACTTCGCCTAACCACTCAACGCCTATTTAAGAAGAAAGATCTACAAGCCAAGAGGCTGAACATAGAGAAGCTCATGAGCCAGAGGAAGATGTTTCAACAGGCAGTGGCAGAGAAACTGCAAGCTGAAACAGAATCCACAAGCCCTAATGATGAAGTGCAGATAGACCCAGAGATGCAGTGGAAGAACCTCAAGACAGTGCTGCAGTCAACAACAGAGGAGATTGCTAGATTCACCTCCAGGAACAACAGCGATTGGTTTGATGAAAGTGATGTCATCCAGGGCCTCTTAAATGAAATGATGCTTTGAGAGATGCCTAGCAAGACTTAATGATCCAGCAGCTAAAGGAGCATACCGCAGAGTGAGAGAAATCCACGCCCAGTGGTGGATCAACCTTGCTGAAGAAACCCAACATCATGCTGACGTGGGCAACACAAGAGCTTTCTACGATGTGCTCCAGAGATTGTATGGCCCCACCCACCAAGTGTTAGCACTGCTCCACTCTACAGATGGCAGCACCCTTCTTACTGACAAGGAATCCAACCATCACTACAGAAACCTCTTTGGAGACAAGCGTCAAGTCCAAGAAGAGTCCATCATGAGAATCCCCCAACAGCTAGTCAGGGAAGAACTCGATGCTCCAGCAACTCAAGAAGAAGTGAAGATTGCATTTAAAGAAGCTTAAGTGCCACAAAACCCCAGGTGTGGACGGCATACCAGCCGAAGTATACAAGCTGGGTGGAGACGCTCTCCAAGCAAAACTCAGGGAATTCTTCAGGACCTGCTGGGAACAAGGATCTGTGCCCCAAGACTTGCGTGATGCCGTCATTGTCTCACTCTACAAGAACAAAGGAGAAAAATCAGACTGCTCCAACTATAGAGGTGTGACTCTGCTATCCATTGCAGGAAATATACTGGCTTGAATCATCCTCAATCAGCTGATTCCAACAATTGCTGAGGACAACCTCCCAGAGAGTCAGTGTGGCTTCAGAGCCAAGAGAGGAACCACCAACATGATCGTCATGCTTCGACAAATCCAAGAAAAGTGCAGAGAGCAGAACATCAGCTTATATGAAGCATTTGTTGATCTCACGAAGGCATTCAATACTGTCAGTAGGAGTGGCCTTTGGAAGATCCTCAGCAGACTCAGTTGCCCTCCCAAGCTTCTCATGATCATCCAACAATCAAATGAAGGACAGAAAGGCCAAGTCAAGCTGAACGGAGACATGTCCAACACCCATCAACATCGGAGTCAAGCAAGGATGTGTCCTTGCCCCCATGCTGTTTGCTGTGTTCTTCAGCATGATGCTCAGAGAGGCCAAACAAGATCTGGCTGAGGGAGTCTACATCCGGTACCGCACAGACGGAAGCATCTTCAACCTGAGAAGACTCCTGGCTTGAACCAAGATGCATGAAAAGATGGTACTAGACCTACTCTTTGCTGATGACTGCACCCTTCTAGCCCACAGTGAAGATCCACAGTGAGTGGTCAACAACTTCGCAAAAGCTGCCTTTGGACTGACAATCAGCCTCAAGAAGATGAAGATTCTCCATCAGAAAGATCATGAAGCCACATAAAACCCTCTTCACATCACAATCAATGGCAAGCCACTCAGTGTTGTAGAGGATTTTACCTATCTAAGGAGTGTCCTCTCCAACGATGCCACAATCTCAAAGGACATCGACAAAAGACTCGCCAAAGCAAACAGCTCCTTTGGCAGATGACAGAAACGTGTCTGGGACAACCACTCTCTCCAAATGCCCAACAAAATCCTCGTGTACAAGGCCGCTGTCCTGACAACCCTTCTCTATGGTTGTGAAGCATGGGTTTTGTACCATAAACACATCAAACTCCTCGAGCGATTTCACCAACAATGCCTCCACACCATTATGAGGATAAGGTGACAAGACTACACCACAAACAATACAGTGCTGGAACAGGCTAACTTGCCTAGTGTGGAAGCCATCCTCCTCAACAGACAGCTGAGGTTGGCAGGCCACGTGTGCCGCATGGATGACCGCTGTCTCCCCAAAGCCGTTTTCTTCGGAGAGCTTAGTGAGGGGAAAAAGGAAAGCTGGCAGCCCACACAAGCACTACAAGGACCAACTCAAGTGCCAGCTGAGTGCTGCCAACATTCCCACTACCACCTGGGAAAGGATCGCCAAAGACCGTCCCACATGAAGGTCAACCATCAAGGAAGGCACCAAGGCCTTTGAAGCTGCCAGAAAAGCTGCGGGAGAAGAGAAGCACCGCTCGCCTTCAACCAGCCAACCCAGATGAAGGATACACCTGCCCCAACTGTTCGAGTGTGTCAGTCAACAATTGGCCTGCACAGCCACCTCAGAGCCTGTTGACCGATTCCCTGATCCTCGGACCGAGGAAACAGCTATCATCACAGTGATGCATGAAGAGGGATATGAGTAATTATAGGTCTTCTTGAGGAGTTGAGTATAGGACAGGCTGGTGGAGCTTGTTGTTCTGGTGGAAGTGGTGGAGATGGTAGATGTTGAAACTTGTACAAAACACCTCTGACATTTGATTATATCTTCAGAAGACTGGCATTCTAAGTACCATGACTTTGGTCTGTGTAACAAGTTTGTGAGTTTGGGCAATGAAGAACAGGGAAACAGGCTTCACGATACAGGTCCACTTTATATTTAAGCTTGCCCTTTTCAGTGATTTCAGCTCTCATGAGTGCACTCACACACAAAAACACATTGGGTGACACAACCACTAATCAGAGAGATCTATCTGAAAGACACAGAGACACATTAATAACAAGCCAGACATATAAAAAAAACAGTAATTGCTGGTTCACCTGACTCCTCACCGTTCTTAGCCAATGCTTGACCATGCCCTCGCTGCCACATACCCCCCACCACCCAACTCAGTCCGGGGAGCTATCTGGCCTGCAACCCCCCCACCACCACCACCACCCATAGTCAGAAAGGTAATTCGCAACCACTACCTGTGCCCCCAGCCTGTGGACCATCTTAAACTTGAAGGGCTGAAGACCTAGATATCAACAAATGATTGGTGCATTGGCACCACAGGAGCAGGGCATGGTTAGAACAGAGACTGAATGGGCATCCTTGTAGGTAGTAATGGAGAGTGAGGACTGCTCACTTGAGAGCCAAACACTCCTCCTCTGTGTTGCTGTACTTGCTCTCTTGCATTGAGAGCTTGCAGCTGACATACAGCACCGGGCACTCATCCACCTCAACCACCTGGTACAAAACTGCCCCGGTCCTTGGACTGATGCATTGGTCTGTAAAACAAAATAGGGACAGAAAAGTCAGGAGAATGCAATAGCAGCCCCCCACTCAAAACTACTTTAACCTAAGAAAAACCCATTCACACTGCCTCACCCCCATTTGTTCTTGGGTCTCAGGCAGGTCATAATTGCTGCAGTTTTATCAATTTGGGGACATACCTGCCCATGACCCAAGTGAAAGCCCAAATACCATACTTCAACCCATTTAATTGCACAGGTCAGATTTGCTGTGAGTCCTGTGCACCTCAGTAACCTCAGACCAGCCCTCAGATGTTGTAAATGCCATTGCCAGCCATTACAATAATTTTGTCTAAATAGGCATCAGCATACACACTGTGGGGATGGAGGATTCTGTACATGAAATGCTGAAACATCACTGTGGCCCCAAACAACCTAAATGGAAGGGTGGCTAATTGGTGTAACCCAAATGGAGTGGAAAAGGCCTTTTTTTCCCCTTGAGATAATGGTGTCAAGGAGATCTGCTAGGATCCCTTATTCAAATCCAGTGCTGAGTAAAAGTGAGCCGCGCCTTACCAATCAAGCAGTTCATCAATGCGAGGCATCAGATGTGCATCAATTTTAGACACTGCATTGACTTTGATAATCCAGACAGAGCTGGACTGTCCCATGAGTCTTGGGAACCAAGACCACTAGGCTGCTGCGGTCACTGTGCCACTCCTCAGTAGGTTGTATTCAGTCATGTGACTTTTGCTTGCGAGTTTACTTCCTGTGAATGAAGTGGTGGTCAAGCAAACCAATTTGGCTGCTATTATGCAAAGAGCTAGTGAAACCATCTCCAACAATTTTCACAGTTTCTAGGCCAGGAGATATTCACTCGCAAAGAGAGCAGTTCAGGGAGGGTTATACACAGGAGCTGACAGGGAACAGGTGCAAACAATGAACTCAATAATCATAGAAGTCCTAGAGGGATAATGACTCCACCTAGGGCTCAGGAGGAGAAAAAGTCTCAGATCCTGACAACTTTTCTGCATTCATGCTGCCATTGCAGAAGACTAAGTTACCATTGCCAAGGGCACTGACACAACCCCATGCCATGACAGACTCTGGCTTTTGGACTTGTTGCTGGTAACAGTCTGGATGGTCCTTTTCATCTTTGGTCCAGAGAACATGATGTCCATTTCTTTGTCTGAACACAGTATAAAGTTTCCACTCTGTGATGGCCCATCCCAGATGCCTCTGAGCCAAGAGAAGTTGACAGCACTTCTGGACACAGTTAACATAAGTCTTCCTTTTTGCACAGTAAAGTTTTAACTGGCATTTGTGGATTTAACTCTGTATTGTAGTGCTTGACAAAGGTTTACCAAAGTAATCCCAAGCCCATGTGGTTATATCAGCTACAGATGAATCACAGTTCTTAATACAGTGCCATCTGAGGGATTGGAGATCACAAGTGCTCAACTTAGGCTTGCACCCTTTACTTTATACACTAAAATTCCTTCAGATTCCTTGAATCTTTTCATGCTATTATGAACCATAGTGAAATATCCAAATTCCTTTGTATCTTTCTTTGAGGAACATTTGTTTTTAAACATGTCAATAATTTTTTCATGCATTTGTTTACTGTAGCAGTCTCTGTAATGGGCAGAACACTGAAGCACTAGACAGGCAGGATAATTGCAGGACAAATATTTTATTGAGGCTTTTCAGTTCTTAGTTCATGCACTTTCTCACATATGCACACAAACACAACCATGGCATACAGGAAAACTCTCCCCTCTCATCTTTCTCCCTCCAGATAAACCCACCTGTCACTGCAAGACATATACACAATAATTATGACACAGGTGTGATCAATTTGCCACTCACCTTCCTTGGCCTTGCCCTCCATTCACAAACTGATGCTTGACCATGCCCCTGCTGCCACATTGACAAACTGGCGATCCCTGTCCCAACTTTTTTGAATGTGTTACATTGGTTTAACAGCTATTAGTTTTGGGTGGTATCACCAGAGTTATGGTACTCTAGGGTATTTACAAATCCTGATGGTATGATTGTCAATACCATATAAAATACAGATGCTCCTCTTACTATTAAACTGATATGGAGATGCTGTAATAAGATGATATATTGTAGTGCACAGCAAATGCCACCAGAGGTCAGAAATGGTGATTACATTGTGTGTTCAACAAGAATGAGGAAGTAGAGCTGTCTTGTTGAAATAAACGAAGGGTGATCTTATTAACTCTTCAACAAGGAGTTTTCTCTGCTTTTCATGAGCACTCAAGTTCCACACTCTTGAATGATTGCAGAGTTTACAGTCCATGATTAATAATAATAATAATAATAATAATAATAATAATAATAATGAGGGATTATTAATGTATTATAATGGCTCAGGATGACCAATGGTGATGGATCTATCAACCAATCACAGTTGATTTTTTTTTCTTGGTGGTTTCATCCAATGCTGGAGTAACTCTAGTTCTAGCCAGGTGGTTTTGTTGCTATTCAGCTGCTAATTAGAGGCATTCACACCTCTGCCACTCTAGCCTCCTTCAGCATAATAGCACATAATCAGTTATTTAGGCTCAACTGCCCTTAAAGCAGATACGCAGAACCTTTATTTTTAAATAAATTTCTGAGTGGATAGTATCTCCATCCTTGACTCTTGTATGATCCATAAATGGGAATAAAAAAATATATTTTTGAGAGTTAAAATTGACCGCAAAGTTGGCATTCAGTCTGTCCCACTGAGCCAGCCAGTTCTGAGTGCGTGACATCACTGTGGTAACTGGTTTTAAGGACAAGCCCTTTTACAGATATACAGCAAAGTCATATACAGTAAATAAAAAATTATGGTAAAAGTAAGAAATATCATTACCGACTTGCTCAACTAAGACTGATTTGACTTCATTGATTGTGGGTTGACTCTCTTTTAAAACAGGATAGGTGTTATAACTTATGCAACATACATGTATATGCATGCATTTTCAATGATAAAACATAAAAGGCTAATTAAATAATCAGATGACCTGAGACAATCACATTCTGAAGCAAATTAAATAATCTTATACCGTAACTTAAACACACAAAAGTTACATATACAGTATTAATCTAAATGCAGGTAAACAACATGTTGTTTTTGTTGTTTTATATCCAAATGAGAGTCGGTGCTTACCCGTCTGTGTTCTCGCTTCTTGAAGGCCGAGCTTGTGGCCGATTGTTTTGAAACAATCTGACTTTCAGTGGTTTGTTCAGTTTTCTGTTCATTCACTTCTTCCATACAAGGGTGAGATGGCAGCAATATCCAGTTTAGAAATAAGATGGCTGGTCCACTCATTCTCTGTTTTGTCCATATGGAGTACTCCACCATTACTGCTCAGCTCAGGTAATTACTAAAACCTGGGATGGAATTGGGCATCACTGATTTTAGCAACAACCGTGGGGAGGTCACTGCCCGAGCGATATGTCATGTCCAGTTCCATCCCGGGTTTTAGCAACAACCCTCGGCTCACTCTGGGAGGACTGGTGCAACTGAACTTTAATTTAAAATCTCATCTCATCATCTCTAGACACTTTATCCTGTTCTACAGGGTCGCAGGCAAGCTGGAGCCTATCCCAGCTGACTATGGGCAAAAGGCGGGCTACACCCTGGACAAGTCACCAGTTCATCACAGGACTAACACATAGACACAGACAACCATTCACAACTATGGTCAATTTAGAGTCACCAGTTAACCTAACCTGCATGTCTTTGGACTGTGGGGGAAACCGGAGCACCCGGAGG
>JAODVO010000002.1:23383160-23399992 GCA_025400055.1 Notarius lentiginosus
CAAAACTTAGAAAGTACAAGAGAGCGAAGTCCCGAGGCAGCCGTCTGCGGCGCCATCTTGGATGGAAAAAAAAAAAAGCACCTGGAATGCTTTTCAATTAACAGGTGTGCCTCGTCAAAAGTTAATTAGTGCAATTTCTTACCTTCTTAATGCATTTGAGATAATCCAATAGTAAATAGTAAACACAGTAAATAGCCCTATTCCACAACTGTAGTAATCCATATTGTCAAGAACCGCTCAACTAAGTAAAGAGAAATGACATCCATCATTACTTTAAGGCAAGGCAAGGCAAAGCAATTTTATTTGTATAGTGCATACAAATAAATATATATTAATAAATAAATATAGTTCTTAATAAAAATAAATATAGTTCTTACATCAAGGCATTTCAATGTGCTTTACAGAGAAAAAAAATCACACATTTACAATAAACATTTAAAGCATAGACAATGGAAACCTCTGCATAGACGATGAAAAGCATGGCAACAAAATAATAAAAAACCTTGAGTAAGTAAGGGATAAGAATAAAAGATTAATGTAAAAATAGAGTAAAAAAAGTAGAATAAATAAGTAAATAGAATAAATAAATAAATAAATAAATAAAGGGAACCATTTAATTGAAAGCTTCACTAAAAAGACATGAAGTGCCTTTTATTTTATAAAAATAAAGAAAAAACATTGAATTTAGAAGGGGTGTCCAAACTTTTGACTGATGCTGTAAATCCTTTTTAGTCTGTCTAACTGTATTAGTGATTTATAGTTTTGTACACAGTAAAGCTATTTGAGATGCATTGTCTGTGCCGTTTTTAGGTTACCTATCCATTAACAGCCATTACTGCTGTTTATCAAATAAATCTCCAGGATTGTGCAGCAAAATGTTAGGCTTAACTGTCAGAATGGAACAGATTAAATGTGTGGGGGGAATACATCTGCATTATAACCAATTCATGAGTGTTTTTGGCTTATAGTACACAAATGCATGTTTGCACAGTCTATCAGACTCCCAAATGCAAGAACATGCAGATATATAGTGCTTTAATCCTTCTCTCTCTCTCTCGCTCTTAAATCTGAGAAAAGCATTAGTCAGAGCAGGATGGGTTCTGGAGCTAGACAGACTATGATATGCCACTACAATGTCCATAAATGAAAAAGTGGAGTTTTTTTCAGTCAGACTCATTCCTGGGTGTTGAAGTATAGAGGGTTAAAGATGATGGTCATTGTCTTCTTTGCTCTATTGCTTGCATCAGGTGGATTTCCACCTGCACAAACCACATGTCCTTCCCAGTGCAGCTGCCTCTATCACAACCTGAGTGATGGAACTCGGGCCAGGTGAGTGCTTTAAAGTATGTGTGTAAAAGATGGTTTGTATTGTAAAAAGAATATATAATTGGATGACTTGATTACTTAAAATCATCCTAACCAAAACACCTGGCCCTGTCTTTGATTTTTTTAAATGACTTACATTTAATTTGCAGACTGTAGTACAAACTAATACATTTGGATCTATTTCTCTGTAGCACTCTTCCTTTGTAACTTTTCTTATTCATAAAATGCATATAATTCACAAGTTCACAAATTTATACCAATATTGCATTAATTATTCCCTCTTATTTATCAAGGAGTGTGATTTGTAATGACCCTGAGATATCTATGGTACCTGCCAGCTTCCCCACTGACACATCCAAACTCAGAATAGAAAAAACAGCTATAAAGAGGATCCCCAGTCAAGCATTTAAAGATCTCTCCAATCTGGAGTTTTTGTGGATGTCCTTCAATGTATTGTCATCGGTGAACGTGAACAGCTTCCGTGGACTGAACAGTTTGGAAGAGCTCAGGCTTGATGGAAATTCCCTTACTGATTTTCCTTGGGAGTCCTTAAAGTATATGCCCAACCTAAAGCTCCTTGACTTGCACAGTAACAAACTCTCTTCAGTCCCTACAGAGGCAGCAAAGTACATAAAACCTTTAACATACCTAGATCTCTCCAGCAATAACCTGCTCACGATGCCATTTGAAGTCCTTACTACTTGGATGACAGTCAAACCCATCCAAGGAGCAGAAAGTTCAAAAATTATTCTTGGTAAGTGTAGGATTGTTAAATAATATTAATAGTAATAAAAAACAAGAACTGTTTAACTAATAAGTGGTTGTAGACCTTGTGCAATATTTACAGAAACATTTATGGAATATGTTTTTCTTTCACACAGAAAATATATTTTTGCATGAGTGCATGGGTGTAGCTAAGGGGCCACCCTAGTAAGATATTCTTTCTTCAGTTCGTTATTAGGTACCTTTATTTAGGATCTTGAATTTGTAACACGAATGTACTTCATGAGATGTAACCAAATGTTACTGTATGTTAGCTCTGAGTTTTCTGTAGCTTGCTAGACGTGTGCCTTTTATGTCCAGTTGGGATCATACTCAAGCCATAGACAAATGGGGGAGCCACATTTCATCATTTTCTATGAATGTGAATAACTGATCCTGAGTACTTTGCCTCACCCTAGATTGCCTCCCCAGTAGTCATTATGTCTAACCTGGCCACCCTGCTGTAAAAAGTCTGGTTACACCCCTAGAAGTAAACTTTTTTGTGTGTATTTTGATTATGTGTATAGCCCTAGTCTACATTCATAAAATCTCTCATAAAGAGCATTGTTTTTCTTCTTGCCACAGGACTCCATGACAATCCTTGGCTTTGTGACTGTCGGTTGTATGACCTAGTTCAGTTCCAAAAGTCTCCATTTGTGTCTGTGGCCTTCATTGACCCCAGTCTGAGGTGTACTGCTCCTGAGAGTCTTTCAGGAGTTCTGTTCAGTGATGCTGACCTGAGACGATGCCAGGAGCCCAAAGTTCATTCAGCTATGTCCCGGATAAGGAGCACAGTGGGCAACAACGTGTTACTGCGGTGTGGTGCTGTTGGTGTCCCTATGCCCAAGCTGACATGGAGAAGGACAGATGGGAAAACATTGAATGGGACAGGTACACCAATACAGTGATGGGTGGTTGAGATGTATGAAACAGAATCACAATGTAGTTACCCAAAAAGTTTGCCCAAAAGCACACTGTAGATATTAGGTATGATTACATAATGCTGTTTCTTTCTGGCCTCCTATTAAAATGTGCTTGAGTTTTTACAGCCATGTCTTTTATTGTTATTTTGCAGTAAAACAAGAGAACTCTAAAGATGGAATTGTTTGGTCTGTTCTAAGTCTACCTGCTGTCTCCTTCCATGACTCTGGGAAATACATTTGCAAAGCAACAAACTACGCTGGGAGTGCCGAGGCTTTGATTGCTTTAATCATAAGCAAGTCTCCAAGGTTAGACAATGGAACTGGACCTGTAAAGAATATCAAGGAAGACATACAAAACCCTGTTGAAAAAGAAAAATATATTAGCAAACACATTTCTCCAAGACCCTCCTCTGTTCTTGTAACAAGAAGTCCTATAGGTTACACTCATCCCTATCCTGGCATGCAGAGTGACAGTGTTCCAGAGACTGGGACAAACACACAACCGACTGGTACTGATCGACTCCTAGAGACCAATCTGAGCAACCTCGCAGCCAATGCATCCTCTCTTCAGCAAGAACTTAAGCAAGACAGGATTGTTCGATCAGTCAAAGTGATTGGAGATACAGACTATACAGTTTGCCTAATCTGGAGAGCTCCAACAGCCAATAACACGACTGCATTTAGTGTGCTGTATGCAGTATTTGGAGAGAGAAACATGCACAGAATCAATGTGAGTCCTGGCAATAATCGAATAATCATTGAGGGCTTGGTTCCTAAAACCAAATACATTGCCTGTGTGTGTGTAAAAGGTCTGATCCCTAAAAAAGAACAGTGTGTAATCTTCTCCACAGATGCAGCAGCAAGTGCTAATGGGACTCAGAAGCTTATAAATGTAGTTGTAATCTCAGTTGCCTGTGTGATAGCTGTGCCTCTGACTGTGGTCGTCTGCTGTGGGGCACTTAAGAGGAAAATCCAAAAATTTATCAGAAAAAAGCCCAAAGATATTCAGGATTCATATGTAACATTTGAGAGTCTCTCCCCCAGCACAAAGGTCAAAGGCTTAGAGGGGGACTATCTGTCCAAACTGAATCGAGAGGAGTCCAATAGATTGCTATCAGCTAGGTCTAGCCTGGACTCTGAGTCCATCACTAAGATTGAAGAACAGGCAAATGAGTACTTGTGCTGACAGTTTTCCTCAATCACGACTCCATCAACCAGCCATGCTCAGCACCAGTATCAGAGTGCACACGGTTTGTATCAAAACTGCTTTGCTGAGCTTCGTTCAACAATTCCAATTAGTAACTAATGACGCAGTGAGATGGCTTTGAGTCCCTCAGTTAAGAATGTTCTATTTTGTTATAGTCACAGTCTTAGTTACAACCCCAATTTAAAAAAAAAAAGTTGTGACGCTGTGTAAAACATAAATAAAAATAGAAAAATAGAATATATAAAATAAAATAAATTTATAAAAAAATAAAAATAGAATATATGTATAAGACTTTGAGCGGGTGGGTGGAGCACAGAAGTACAGCAGGTCAGAACTAAGTTGTCAAAACTCTTTATTGTGACACTTTTCAGTCAAACACAATCTCCCAGCCACACAGACACGCACACACACACACACACATTAGTCGTCTGGTTGGGGAGAGAGCTCCCTGCCTCTGCTCTCTCTCTCCTTATATAGGGCATGGTTACTGGGGAAGACACACAAACACAGGTTAACTGACATCAGGTGCAGTGATTCTGCCACTTACCTTCCCTGACTCTGCCCTCCATTCACAGACTGACACTTGACCACGCACCCACTGCCACAATCCCCATTTTTGCTTTAATGACAGTGTGCATTTGAGCTGAAATACACTCCACAAGTGTGTGGAAAAGCTGATCATCAAAGTTCTATCAAATCCATTAGAATCTCATTTGAACACGTGCTCAGTGGAAGGTATAAGTCTCATGGAAAATACAACGTTTTGTATAAAGGAATTAACATGGTCAATATCACAAATTTGCTTAAATTTAAATCGTGACCTTGAAATTGTGCAACATCTTGAATATTGAATGGTCAAAATGTTTCACATTTCCTTTTTTGTTTTAAAATTCTACAATCCTATTTAAAAAAATGACACTGTGGACAATTTAAATAAAAAAAATAATGTAATGGTTTGCAAATCATGGAAACCCTATATTTCATTGAAAAGAGTACAAAGACAATGTACCAAATATTAAACTCGATATTTTATTGTTGTTTGACAAACATATGCTCATTTTGAATTTGATGCCAGAAACACATATCAAAAAAGTGTGTTTACCGCTGTGTTGCATCACCACTTCTTTTAACAACACTCTGTAAACTTTTGGGAACTGAGGAGACCATGTGTTGTAGTTTTAAAAGTGAAATGTTGCCTCATTCTTTCCTGATATAAGATTTCAGCTGCTCACCAGTTTGGGGTCTCCTTTCTTGTATTTTTTGTTTCATAATGTGCCAAATGTTTTCAATAGGTGATAGATCTGGACTGCATGCAGTCAAGTTTAGCACCCAGACTCTTTTACTGTAGAGACATTTAGTCGTAATATATGCAGAATTTGGTTTGGCATTGTTTTGCTGAAATAAGCAAGACATTCCCTAAAAAGAGAAGTCATCTGGATGGTAGCATATGTTGATCCAAAACTTGTATATGGCATTCAGTATTAATAGTGCCTTCCTAGATGTGCAGGCTACACATGTCATGTGCACTATTGCACCCACATACCATCACAGATACTGGCATTTGAACTGTGCACTATGCAGAAGTCTCTGTGGTCTTCTCTGATGATAAGGTTGGGAAACATCTGCTCAATGTCCACAGGAACTGAAAACAGCTTTATGTCTGAACTGGACCAACACACCCAAATGGCTTGAGTCACACTTATTTGACCTGGCTTCTGTAGAGGATAAATCCAGAAGATGGGTGTGGCAGTGGGGCATGGTACAGGGCTGGTTTGTGAATGGAGAGTGTAGATGGGGAAGGTGAGTGGGAAAGTGGAAGCACCTGTGGTGAATTAATGTGCTGTGTCTCTGTGTTTGTGTGTAGTCACAGGGAGAAGATAAAAGGGGGAGAGGTGCAGAAAGTTGTTAGTCTTCCCTAGGTTGAAATCACATCTGTGCAGTGACCCACAAGAGTTTATTTGAATCTGAAAAGTGTGTTTGCTTTGTTTAAGTTGTAGTTTTCAATAAAACCCCAAAGTGAACCTAATCCCGCCTGCCTGCTTTCAACGTCCACCATAATCATGGATGTGTTACACTGGTGCTGAAAGCCAGGATGCTGAAAGACAACTATTGCTGTGGAGTCCTCCCCATTTAAAGAGCTTGTCTGTGCCCTTGCCACTGCCCAACTGAACCAGCACCAGGCAATGAGGATGGAGCAGGAGCAGTGCTTTGAGGCTCTGCTGCAGGCTCAGCAACTCCAGCAGGTGCACCAGCCCCAGAGTCCCCGGGAGTCCCCTATGTCACCTTCACAAAAATGGGGCCCACGATGACCCAGAGGCTTTCATGGAGCTCTTCAAGTGAACTGCGAAGGTGTGGGAGTGACCAGACAAGCATCAAGTGGCCTGCCTGTTACTGCTCCTGACCAGCAAAGTGCAGCTTGCAGCTCAGCAACTGCTGGCAGAGAACCAGCTGGTGTATGCGGACTTGAAGCACGCAATTCTCCAGTGAGTCAGCCACTCCCCAGAGCATCACTGGCAGCATTTCCAGGCACTAATGCTGGAGGAAGTTGGCCGGTCCTTCACCTATGGCCAGCAGCTGCAGGACACTTGCCAGCAGTGGTTAAGGGCAGATAACTGCAATGTCGTGGGAGTCATCAATGCAGTGGCACTGGAGAAATTTATCTCTCAGCTGTCAAGTGGGACAGCGGAATGGGTCTATCTGCCACCACCTAGTGTCACTGGATCAGTCCATTGAGCTGGCAGAGGACCATCTGGCAGCAGTTCCAGTGGCAGGCAGACATCCAAATTCTTCTTTTTCTCTCACTCTTTCTTGTTCTGATTCCCCCCTTGTTCCTCCCCTCCCTCCTATTCCCTCCCCATACCATGGAAGTGGGGGCCAATTCCCCCACAGGCAGCTTCCTGTGGCTGAGGTTCCCCTTCCCCCTCTTCCCCTTACGTTTCTGTGTCTTCCCTGCAGGTGGATGCTCCTCACCCAAGCAGTGCAAAGGTGAGGCCTGGGTCAATGTGCTGGTGCTACGGGGAGCCTGGGCACTTCCAGGACTAGTGCCAGGTGATGGAGATGGAGGCAGCAGTCTGGATCGCCGATGCGCCAGAAGCCGTACCCGATCGAGCTGGAATTTACTGCATACCAGTGAGTATCCAAGGGGGTATACATCAGGCTTTTGTGGATTTGGGGTGTAATCAGATCTCCATACATCAAAGCCTGATTCAATGTGGAGCACTGGGGAATGCACATTTGGTGAAGGTTAAGTGTGTGCGCAGTGATATACATAAATATCCACTAATGCCCATCACTATTCATTTCCAGGGAGAAAAGCATAGTGTGGAGGCAGCAGTTAGTCTGAGCCTCGATCACCAACCGATCTTGAGAAATGATTGTCTGGAGTTTGAACCCTTAATGAAACAGATAGTAGTGCGTGGGTCCCACAGTAGCACATCACAGGGGAATTCTGTCACAACATTCACCAGGGAGGTGGACCCAGGACCTTTATTGATGACACAGAGAGTGGGTAGAGCCCTCCTCCCTCTCTGGGGAGTCCCTTAGGGGATTTCCCATTGGAACAGCTGCTTGATGTGACACACTTTTGACCAAGTGAAAATAATTGATGGCCAAATTCTCCAGCATAACATTGCACTTTCCTTCCTATACTTTTATATTATTAAGGATAGGCTATATTGAGTGATGCAGGACACTCAAACTAAAGAAAAGATGGCACAGTTGTTGGTCCCAAAGAGCCATAGGGAACTTTTATTGCATGTGGCTCATCATAATCCTTTGGCTGGGTATTTGGGGCAGAATAAACTAAATCATCTCATGGCGCATTTCTATTGGCCAGAGATTTACACCAATGTCTGCAGGTGGTGTGCGGCATGTCATGAATGTCAGCTGGTAAACCCAGCAGCCACACCAAAAGCACCATTGTTCCCACTACCATTAATTGAGATCCCCTTCGAAAGAATTGGTATGGATCTCATCAGGCAATTAGATCGATCTGCACATGGGTATCGCTTTGTGTTTATCATAGTGGATTATGCAATGCTATATCTGGAAGCAGTGCCTCTCCACAATATCTCAGCACACAGTGTTGCAGAGGCACTCTTCCATGTTATCTCCAGAGTCAGGATTCCAAAAGAAATCCTGACTGATCTAAGCACTACTTTTATGTCATGCACACTGCACAAATTGTACAAATTATTGGGGATTAAATCAACTCATACTAGTGTTTATCATCTGTAAATGGACAGGCTGGTCAAAAGATTTAACCAAATCCTTAAGAACATGATTCATAAGTTTGTTCAGGGGAATGCTAAAAACTGGGACAGGTGGCTAGACCCTCTGTTATTTGCAATATGCAAGCTCCCATAAGCCTCCACCAGGTTTCTCCCACTTGAATTGCTGTATGGACACAAGCCCTGTGGTGTCTTAGACATCATTAGAGAAAAGTGGAACAAGGGGCCTTCTCAAAGCAAAAACAAAATTCAACATGTTCTTGACCTGAGAGCAAAACTCCACACACTCACTCACATAACCAGGAGAATTTGCTATAGGTTCAAGAATGTCAAGCTCACCTGTGTAACAGAGGGACATGGCTAAGGGAATTTGCAGTGGGAGATAAAGTCCTCATTTTACGACCCACTTCAAAATTACTCACCAAGTGGCAAGGGCCCTTTGAGGTCACATGGTGAATTGGGGAGGTCAGCTATAAGGTCAAACACCCTGATAGAGTTGACACATGTCAAACTTACTACTCCAATCTCCTGAAACCTTGGAGAGAGGAGGTTCCTGTGGCTCTGGTGACTGTAGTTCCACAGAGGGCGGAGCTGGGATCAGAGGCAAGTCTAAAACATGCAGCTCAATTCACCCCAGGCCCCTGTAGAGACCACCTCTCACTGTCCCAGACAGCACAGGTCATTTGGTTGCAGGAGAAATTCTGTGATGTGTTCTTGCCCCTCCCTAGGTGCACTGACCTCATAGAACACCACACTGAGACTTCCCCAGGGGTGGTGGTGCACAGCCACCTGTATCGGTTCCCAGAATACACACACAAAGAAAATATGGTTTTGGATGAACTCCAGGCTATGCTTAAGAGGAAAGTAATTGAGGAGTTGCATAACAAATGGAGCAGCCCAGTGGACTTGGTTCCCAAGACTAACAGGTTGGTCCGGTTCTGTGTATACTATAGAAAAGTCAATGCAGTGTCCAAATTTGACACATACCTGATACATTGCATTGATGAACTGCTCAATCGGTTAGGCATGACTCACATTTACTTGACACTGGATTTAACAAAGGGATATTGGCAGATCCTCTTGACTCCATTATCCCATGAGAAAATGGCCTTTTGCACTCCATTTGGCTTACACCAATTTGTCACCCTTCCTTCTGGATTATTTGGGGTTCCAATGATGTTTCAGCATCTCGTGGACTGAATTCTCTGTCTCCACAATGCGTATGCGGTGGCCAACTTAGATGACATAGTCACTTATAGTAATGATTAGGAGAGGCATCTACAACATCTTAGGGCAGCCATGAGGTTGCTGAGGCACAGGGGGCTCACAGCAATCCTGAAGAAGTGTGCAATTGGGTGGGTAGAAATACGGTATCTGGGATTCCACTTGGGTCATGGGCAGGTGCATCCCCAAATTGATAAGACTGCAGCAATTGTGGTCTGCCCAAGACCTACAACCAAAAATGGGGTAAGGCAATTCCTGGGGCTCACTGGCTATTATAGGTGGTTCATACCTAATTCTTTGGATGTCACTAGCCCACTGACTGATCTCACTAAAAAGGGAGCACCAGATTCAGTCCAGTGGATGGAGACATGCCAACAAGCCTTTAACCAGGTAAAAGCTGCACTGTGTGGGGACCACTTTTATACTCCTCTGACTTATCTCTCCATTTTGTTTTGCAGACTGATGCATTGGACAGAGGGTTGGGGGCTGTTTTGTCCCAAAGGGTGAAGGGAGAGGAGCACCCCATGTTGTACATCAGCTGCAAGCTCTCCATGTGGGAGATGAAGTATAGTTCCACCAAGAACGAGTGCTTGGCCATCAAATGAGTAGTCCTCACCCTCCATTATTACCTGCTGGAATGCCCTTTCACCCTCTGATCAGATCACGCCCCATTCCAGTGGCTCCACTGCATGAAGGATGCCAATGCCCATATCACCCATTAGTATCTGGCTCTGCACCCTTTTAAATTTGAGGTGATCCACAGGCCAGGGGCACAGATGGTGGTAGCATACTACCTCTCCCAGCAGTTGGGGAGTCAGCTGCAGGCTGGACAGCTCCCTGGACTGAGTCAGGCGGTGGGGGTATGTGGCAGTGGAGCATGATTAAGGGCTGGTTTGTGAATGGAGAGCAAAGCCAGGGAAGGTGAGTGGCAAAGTGGAAGTACCTGAGGTGAATTAATGTGTTATGTCTGTGTGTTTGCAGTGATGGGGAGAAGATAAAAGGGGGAGAGGAGGAGAGAGTGGTTGGTCTTCCCCAGGTTGAAATCATGTCTGTCCAGTGGCACACAAGGGTTTATTTGAATCCACTGAAAAGTGTTTGTTTTGTTTTGTTTTGTTAAGTTGTGGTTTTCAATAAAATCCAAAAGTGACCCTGATCTCGCCTGCCTGTTTTCAATGTCCACTGTAATCAGGGAAGTGTTACAATGGGTTAATACTAATATTCCTGTCCAACTGGTAGTGGGAAGCTGGCTCTGCATGATCACATGTAAAAATATTCTGAATGAAAGCAATAAAGTGATTTTTCATGTGGATTTCAAGTGGCTTTTTCTCCAGTATGCGCTGAAGTGAGGAAAGCCTTGTAAGGGCTTGGTGTCCTGAATGGAATTGGTGCTACCCAATGGCCGATATCATTCATTAATGTTTTATAACATTTATATCATGTCTTCCACAGAAAGCCAGATTTTGTTGCCATCCTTAGAAACAGCAAAGATTGTAACCCAGCTGATAAATAGGCTAAGAACAGAAGTAATAAATAGTTAAAATCATCATTCTGTTAAGGAAGTCCATAAGAATTTAGTTGTCATTAGTACCAGTCACACCACTGGTCATCACTCTTCGGATAGCTACACACTAGGAGCGTGACACTATTTGACTTGACTAACTTGACTTTATGCTTAGAGCGAGGATTGGAAAAAGAACTTTCGTTTAAATTCAAGGAAACAGAACAACTCAAAGGACAATTTATTTTTATTTTATTTTCAAAGGGCCCATTTTCTTTTCTCCATGTGTAAATGTATTTACAACTTGTTCAATCATACATTAGCTACTAAATTCCAAGTAACTTTAACCCTGGTGTGTGTCTGCTTATTGCACTGGAACTCCCCTCCTCATGAACCTAGAGCAAAGGTGTACTTACCCAGGAGTGGGTTACAATTGTGCTGCCCCAAGGTCAGTTGTATAGAATGTGCACGTCAGATGTGCAGAAGGACTGGTCAGCAGATCCATGACCATATTTTTCCTTGGCACAAATTCTGTTAGGACATGGGCTGAGGAAGGATGGACAATTGTTTTCCAGACCATTATTGCAGTAATTATTAATAGCTGTTGGTTTGTGAACAATACCTAAGCAGATCTTACATTATATGGCCAAAAGTATGTGGACACTTGACCATCACACCCATGTGTGGGCCTTCCTCAAACTGTTGCCACAAAATTGTATGTACATAATTATTGAGAATGTGTTTGTATAGCTTTAACATTAAAACTTCACTTCTGTAGAACTAAAGGGCCCAAACCTGTTTCATTATGTCAGTGCCTCTGCACAAAATGCAAGGTCCAAATACACAGGGATTGCGAAGGATGATGTTGAGGAACTTGAATGCCCTGAACCGTGAGCTCAACCCATCTGAAAATCTTTGGGATAAATTGGAACAATAGCTGTGCACCAAGCCTTCACAACTGATATCAGTGCTCATCCTCACTAATGCTCTTTTGACTGAATGGGCAGAATTCCCCCACAGCCACATTCCGAAATCTCACAGAAAGCCTTCCCAGAAGAAATGAGGCTGGTTTAACAACAAAAGAGTGACTAACTCTGTGTTACTGCCGATGATTTTGGAATGAGTGTGATGGTCATGTGTCCACATTTGGCCATATTTATTAAAACCCACCCTAGGTCAAGTCTTCATGCACAGAGAGCATCATGTGGACCATTCCACTGCTCTTTTACCTTGTGAACAGTCAGGATGTCATATCCCATTAGGACAATGATCTGTTCTTCAGAGTCCAAGGGTGGACTGCAATATGCCATAGACCTGAGGTGAAAGTAATGCATCACCATTTCAGGTGTAGGTATCTCAGCTCTATCATTTTGGATGTTGTTACATCTGACTGGCATGGACAGTGTTACTGTCAGAGGTTCATCTAAGGATCTGTGGCTCTCCTGTCAAATACTCTGTCATACTGCTGTGATTGTAAAAGGTGAGTATGAACTATGGATGTGGACAGAGAAAGTTGAAAAAGATTTGGAAAAAGTTTGACCTATCAAGAGACTTGTTACTTTGGTCTTCAAGCACAATGACCAATAACTTTTTGTGTCTCTTCCTAGATGTTGTTTGTTTGTTTGTTTGTTTGTTTGTTTAAGGGAAATTTTAAGAAGGCAGCTTTTTGAGCAGGCTCTTCCACCCCTGTCTGCACATTTCAGTGCATTTTATGGTGACAGCCAGCTGAGCATGTTCATCTTTTACCTCCCCACCATGCTGAAGTAACAGGGGTCACAAGATAGGTCCTGGATGAAGAACCAAAATGTGATTGCTGCTCTAAGGCCAAAGGACATCAGTGTCCCTCATCAACATGTTTCAAGCCCAATAATTTTCTGGACAGTCATCAAACTTGTTAAGGCTATAATAGCAATATTTCTGAATCCCAGGTTTCTGGTCACATCAGAAATGCTGGAAGCACCACCTAATAGAGGAAGATCTAAATGAAAGATGGCGCACATCTTTCAGGAGCTTAATTAATAACTCTATAACTAGAGCTTGAGGAGGCAACACAAAAAGAAGGAGCGAACCAGGGCTGTCTTCTACAGAGATCCCTACAAGTTTTCAAAAGCATTCTTGTCAAGGAGAAAACCAGGACCCTTAACATACCTGTAAGTGAACTTGAGGAGCACCTGAAAACAATTTATTCTGACAATCAGAGGCATGTGCCTACCACCATTCCAGATAAGATGCCACCAAACCAACCACCAGAACACCAGGTGGACACAAAAGCTCCTACATGGAGCAATGCTGAGAGCACAGTAAAGCAGGCGAGATCAGCATCAGCCCCTGGTCCCAACGGTGTTCCTGACAGGCTTTATAAGAACACCTTTTGCATCCTGAAACACCTATGGAAGCTAATGAAGGTGGCATGGAAAAAAAAATGGATCATGTCAAAGGCATGACGAAGGGCAGGAGGGATCCTGATTGCAAAGGAAAAAAACTCCTCTGCCATCAACCAGTTCCACCAAATCAACCTTTTGAATGTGGAAAGAAAGATCTTTTTCAGTATTGTGGCCCAAAAATTCTTTCATACAGAATAATAACTTTGTCGACACCTCAGTGCACAAGGCAGGGATAGGTAATTTTTCAGGATGTTTGAAACATGCTAACATCATTTGGCACCAGGTACAGACAGCCAAAAAGGAAAAGAAAGACATGTATGTGGTTTTCCTAGATCTTGTAAATGCCTTCAGGTCAGTTCTGCATCAGATACTACGGGCAGCATTCAACTTCTTCCATGTCCCAGAGAACATAACAAAGCTGGTCTATGCCTACTTCCAGGACCTCCAGTTCCACATTACAACACAGGACAGTACTACCACCTGGCAGCAGCTTGAGATCAGCATAATGGCAGGATGCACCATCTCTCTCCTGGCCTTCACCATAGCAATGGAGCTCATCATTCAAGAATCACAGTGGGTGGTCGGAGGGAAACTGTCTGGAAAATGGGCTGCATCTTCCTCCAATCAGGGTGTATATGGATGACATGATGACACTCACAACAACAAAGGCATGTACCAAATTCCTATTGGATAAATTCCAGAAAAACATCAGATGGGCATGGAGATCAAACTCAACAAATCCCACAGCATCTCCATTATCAAAGGCCAGCTCACCAAAGAGATGTTCTGCATAAATAATGAGCCAATACTAACAATCCTTGAGAAGCCCATCAAAAGACTTGGACACTGGTATACTGCAGACCTAACAGACTCAGAACAAGTGGAACAAATCAGGCAGGACACAATCAGTGGCCTCAAGAAAATTAACAACACTGCTCTCCCTGGAAAGTTGAAGCTGTGGTGCTTCCAGTTTGGTTTGCTGCCCTGTCTCATGTGACCAATTACCATTTATGAGGTCACCCTATTCTTTGCCAAATGGCTGGAGAGACTGGTGAGTGCACAATTGAGGAAGTGGCTTGGGCTGCCAAAATGCCTCAGCAGCATAGGGATATATGTGAACGGAGCCCTCTCTGTGTTCATATCAAGCCTGGTGGAGGAATATAAATGCACCAAAGCAAGACTGGATTTGACACTCAAAGAGTCCAGCAACCCCTTCATAAGAGATGCTGCGCTAACCCTAGTGACAGGGAGGAAATGGGACCCACCTATGGCAGTGGAAGAAGCAAAGGCCGCCCTCAGACACTGGGACATTGTGGGGCAAGTCCAGCATGGCAGAGAGAGACTGGGTTGGAACCAACAACACCCACATGGCGAAAGGCTACACCAAATGAATGCCAGCAGCTGTAGGTGGAGATGCTGCACTGCCAGAAGGATGCAGCCAGATGTACAACAGCAGTCTCTCAAACTCAGCAAGGCAGCTGGATAAGGTGGGATAGTATAGAACAGCACAAAATTTTCTGGAGCAAACTGTGGAACATGGAAACAAACATGCTAAGTTTCATAGTCAGAGACATGTATGATGTGCTGCCCTCACCAGCAAACCTTTATCATTGGTGTAGAGAGGATCCAGTCTGTCACCAGTGGGTGACTCTGGTAACACTCAAACACATAGTTTGTTGCAAGAACAGCCTAATCCAAAGGAGATACATCTGGTGCCACAACCAAGTATTAAGGTGCTTGGCCTCAACACTGGAGCACAAGAGACTGTCAACCAATGCCATTCTACTTAACATCCAGACAACCTTCCCATAACTAACATCCTTCATCTGGAAAGGGGCAAAACAGCAGACTAAGCTTGTACCTCCCCACACATGCCTGACTATAGCTAGAGACTAGGAAATGTGTGTCGACCTAAACCAGAGATTCAACTTTCCACCTGAAATATCAGTCACCGAACTGCATCCAAATCTGGTCCTCTGGTCCAACTTGTGCCACTGTGTCTTCATCATTGAGCTGACAGTCCCTTAGGAGTATGCCACTGATGAGGCATATGAAAGAATAAATCTGCAGTTTGCCAATCTGGCAGCTGAGGCAGAGGAGGGGGTCTGGAAGGTGAAAGAGAGTCCAGTGGAGGTGAGCTGCAGGAGCTTCATAGCCAGTATCACTACAAGGCTCCTAAAGGAATTGGGCATTAGAGGGCAAGTCTAGTGGAAGGCAATTAAGGAACTTGCCACTGTCACTGAAAGAAGCAGTCACTGGCTGTGGCTGAAGCAAAAGAAGACAGTATGGGCTGCCAAATGACCACTGAGTTACCATGTGACACATATCTAGGTCTGATCATCCTGTGGTGGGCTTGCCTCAGCTGAAGGTGTCTTGTGGTAAAAGGCCGAAACACCAAATGAGGCTGGGGTACACAACTGATGATGTGTCATACTGATGGAAACATCAGCAAGTGATCATCAATGTCACCCCACTGAAGGAAACATCTCCAACCCCACTCAAGGCAAGTGCTTTGCTGAATCATCAGGGATTATAACACCTAGTCATACTAAACAAACTGAATAACATCAAAATAATACAGCTTCTGAATTTCTGCAGCTCTGAGTGTGTTGCTGATTATGGTGGGTGTAACACCTCTTGGACTTGTGGGATAACAGAGGAACTAGAAGCAGGCTTCAGAACAAGTGAGTTCTTTTATTTCTCACACTTTTCAGTGACAGCTGAACACAAACATACATGCACACACGCAAGGTGACGCTGCTCTCTCTCTCTTGTTCCTGACTGTCTGAAAGACACATAGACACACAGGTTAATAGACAGACAGTGATTTGACATAGGTGCACCTCATCATATGTTACCTGCTGGTTCAGCCTGCTTCCTCGCTATTCACAGCCAATGCTCGACAATGCCCCCGCTGCCACATACCTCCAGTGCCTGACTCAGGCTGGGGAGCCATCCGGCCTGCAGCTGACTCCCCCTTTGCAGGAGAGGTAATCCACCACCACCATATGTGCCCCCAGCCTGTGTACCACCTTGAATGTAAAGGGCTGAAGAGCCAGATACCAATGAATGATCCACGTGTTGGCATCTTTCATGCAGTGGAGCAACTGGAGGAGGGCATGGTTGGAACAGAGGGTGAATGGGCATCCTAGCAGGTAGTATCAGAGAGTGAAGACTGCTCACTTGATGGAAAGACACTCCAAATGCACACCAAAACCCAGCTGTTTTCAGGGATTCACAGGAGGACAGAGAGAATCAGCATTCCATTGATCATCCTAA
>JAODVO010000002.1:23641508-23651588 GCA_025400055.1 Notarius lentiginosus
TTTTAGGACTTGTGTGAAAATCTGATGATGTTTTAGGTCATATTTATGCAGAAATATAAAAAATTCGAAAGGGTTCACAAACTTTCAAGCACCACTGTATGCTTGTCATGTAATGGGCAGTAGATGGATGTAAGTGCAAGAAGAATTTTATTTAAAAGCATGCTGGCAAATAGATCCAAAACATTATGCAAAATCATGTTCAAACAAGAAGACAGAGTCATCTGTATCCCCTGCCCTACATGCCAACTTTCAAGATATTATTTGTCACATTTTTCAAGTTATGCAGCAGGAAACCAACCTTACCTCAAAATCTATTTTTTCTGTAAAAATTTGAAAAATACTTTTTTTCAAAAATCCAAAATAACAAAAGGCACCAGTTCACATGTTGCTTGATATATACAAAGTTTAATGAAGATATCTTCAGTAGTTTTAAAGATATGGCCCAGAAATGAAAATGTGACTGGATGGACATCTGAATGGATGGACAGCTGGATGAATAGACAGATGGAACCCATTTCTAAACAGCACATCTACATCACCTTGTTAACATGTATACCAAGTTTCAAATCCATATCATGAAAAGTTTTGGATATATGCTCCTAAAACAAACATTGCTCTCAAAAACTAAGTCAAAATCTATTTTTTATGTAAAATTTTTAAAAATCCTTTTTTTCAAAAATCCAAAATAGCAAAAGGCACCAGTTCACTTATTGCTTGATATGAATACAAAGTTTTATGAAGATATCTTCAGTAGTTTTAAAGATATGGCCTGGAAACAAAAATGTGACCGGCCAGACAGCTGGCCAGCCAGCCGGACAGACAGAACCCATTTTTATATCCCCAGGTCAGGCAAGGCACAAACAAAGTATCAAGGCACAGAAAAAAGGTATCATCCAAATAAACAAAACGAAGTCAGACCAGAGTCATAATACAGCATATAAATGCTTAGTCATGTCAGACACAAGGTACAGAGTGAATACTTTGCAAAGTCTATGTGTTACTGAAAGTCTTTAAAAGTGTGAGCTGTGAATATGCTCTGATCAGGAACAGGTGCATTTCAATTAGTCCTTATAAGCTTGAGTGTGGCACTGCATTCGAATTGCCATCTGAGGCACGCACTGCATGCTCCAAATGCCAATGCATGCAGACATGCTAACCCCCTCCCCCCAAAGAGCTCCCTCCTTGGTCTGCCCCAGGGATGAGGATCAGGAGCTATATGAAGTCCCCTCAGAGCTCCACGTTGGCTCTGGAATGACGTGGCACTGGAACATGGGCTGAGGCAGAGGTTTACGTTCAGGTTGGGCTTGGTAAGGGAGCGTGATGCAGGCATGACCCCAGACATAGAGCTGGGCTTGAGTACAGGCGAGGATCAGAAATGGATTTCGACATGGACATAGGTTTAAGCATGGACATGGACTCAGGCATGGGCAAGGACCCTGGCATTAGCATGGGAAAGGACTCAGGCATGGGCATGCACATGGACATGGACTCGAACATGGGCATGAACACTGGCTTCGACATGGCATGGACATGGGCATTGACTCAGGCATAGGCATGGGCTCAGAGACAGGCATCTGCTTAATTTGAGTGAAGCCTGGTTGAACCCTTCTGGTTGAACCCTCCCTGAAGTTTGGTGGCACAGTGATGATCTCGTTCTCCTTGAAGCCTGGTGACAGAGTGACAATCTTGTCCTCCATGAAGCCTGAAGTGAAGGCCACCCTGTCAGCCTCTGGTGTGAGCTCTGGAGGAAGAGCCACCCTGTCAGCTTCTGGTGCAAGCTCTGATGCAGACTCTGCAGTGTAGGCCTACCCATCTCCAACTGTGTCAACCTCAGGAGGGAGCTCTGGAGCATAGGCCTCCCCATCTGCCACTGCATCAGCCTCAGGAGGGAGCTCTGGAGCAAAGGCCTCCTTGTCTCCCACTGTTGGCCTCAAGAGGAAGCTCTGGAGCGAAGTCTCCACACCTGCCAATCTCTTGATCTCAGGAGGGAGCTCTGGAGGGTAGGCCTACCCATCTGTCTGTGTTGGTCTCTGGAATACTAGACCCCCTCCAAAAAAAATTCAAGGGGTTTCTCCCTCTCTAGAACTTGGAAAAGGAATTTGAGCATGTTGCCAAAGGACATGGAGACTTGGAGGCATGGGTGCTCTATTGTGAGCAGGTATTCAGCCCACTGGCATGCTGGTTCAGTAAGCCAGTACATCATACATCCCACCCAGATATGCTCTGAAGGCTTGGGCTCCACTAGGTCTGAATATAATAGTTCATTTTTTCATAAGAACCCATTTGGAGGATACTCCACTCTATCATAGGGTGCAGGTATTTTCAACCCTAGCTGCTAGAGAAACTTATACCATTCCCAGTTTAGGCACCATGAGTCTGGCATTGTGTTGTGCACCGTGCCTGCTCTCTTCCACTACATCCATGTGGTTGGTGAAGTATTCTGTCATGTAATGGGCAGTAGATGGAAGAAAGTGCAGGAAGAGATTTATTTAAATGCATACTGGCAAACAGATCCAAAACATTATGAGAAATCACGGTCAAATAACAAACAGTGGTTACGCAAAGCACAAACAGTATCAGAGGCACAGACAAAAGGGAGAATCCAAATTAAAAAATGAAGTCAGACCAGAGTAGCAATACAGAATATAAAGGCTTGGTAATGTCAAGCACAGAGTATAGCACATATGCTTCATAAAATCTATGTGCTACTGAGTGTCCTTATAAGTGCAAACTGTGATAGCACTTCAATCAGAAACAGGTGCATGACAATTAGTCCTAATAAGCTTGAGCATGGTGCTGTGTGTGAGTTGCTGTCTGAGGCGCACACTCATGCTCTGAGCACCAACGTGTGCAGATGTACCAATGCTGGTGAATTCAGGATTTCTTAGGAATTAAAGTTTGTAACCTAGAGTTAGTGTATATATAGTATTAAATATCAAACTTAAATTCTGGGAGGAAAAAAACATTTAAAGATTTTTTTTTTTCAAAATGGCCAGATGGGGAGAGTTGGGACAATTTTTTTTCTTGTGGTTTACAAAATATAACATTGTTTTTATTTTATTTATTTATTCTGTTAAAAATGTGGGAGTGTGCCTGCATGAGGGTTAAGTTTATTTCATTCTTTCTTGAGAATGGAACTGTCTTGTCTAGTCAGGATTTGGTAAACTGATGTTTCTCTATAGCTGTACCACCAGCACTGTGTTCATACAGTTCATATGTTACAAGTTTTGATATTAAATAAAAATTAAACATTGTGTTCATTATAAATTCCAGGGATGCTATTATACTGACACGTTTTTGTTGAAAATATTTATTTCTTGATGAGGGATCTGTTTTTCTCTGAATAAATTTATTTCAATTAAAGGTTGGATTTTTCTCAGTTTTTCAGTAGGAGATGAAGCTACTTCACCAAAAGGTGAAATTTTTCTAACTCTTTTTATTCATGTTTACAAATGGCACCAATAATCATGGAGGGAACTGTACCTGAATGCTCCAAAACACCAAACTGCCAAAACATCTGCTTTTATAGAGGTATTCACACTTCTTAATGGTTAATCTTGTGGAGTTCTTTAGTAACATGTGGCTGGTAATTAGTTTTCAATGTGGAACTAAGAAAAGTGTGCTTATTTTTTACCACCTGGTATCTGAATGTTGATTTACTTATGGGGTGGATAACTACATATTGAAATCTAGTGGTGTGGGGTTTTTGTTGTTGTTGTTGTTTTTGTCTTGTCACCTGAGGTTATTTGTTTGCTTATAGAAGTTGGTGAGGACCACCCCACTGTCATTTAGGTACTAATAAATAGAAACATAGAATTGAAGGAGGATGTACATTCTTTTTCCCATGACTACAAGTACTTATGTTGTTATTTTTGGTTGTCTGAATTTTTTTTTCCTTGTAAATTTTTTTATTTGTTTATGCTTATGAATACATACATTTTGTTCATATGTACGTATGAGTACAAAGTTAAAAGACATCATGGGTATAGTATGGATATAGCATGCACTGGAAGTATACAGTATATTTTTAAAAAGTATAAAAATACTCATTTCCCCTCACTGTACATCTGATTCTAAGTATACACTGCTTACAAAAAAAAAAGTCATCAGTGTTCCATCATGAAAGGAAAAAGTGTTTATTCGTGTTTGGAATTACACATAACTACCACAAGGAAGACTGTTCAGTCCAAGGTGTAGTTTGGATAAAAACACAAAACATCAGTAATACTTTTGAATCACTGTCACAAATAAATGTTTATGATCTGTTTAAATCAGTTTCAGAATCCACATACAATACAAAAAAAGAGAAAGGACGTTGGGGTCCTGTCACCCAGAGCCTGAAATCTACAGTTTGGAACACTGTACCATTTATGCATCACATTATTTTTCATCTTGTTTATTTCATTAATCATGTGTTTGTTTGTTATCTTATTTAAGTGAATTAGTAACAGGATGAGTAAAATTCAAAGTGTTGTCACTACTTAGAGCAGTTTAGCTGTGTAAATTTTCATTCCCATGTTCCTCTAAAACGCCATCCCCAAAAATTCTCTCACTCGCTATGGTATTATTATTATTATTATTATTATTATTATTATTATTATTATTGTTGTTGTTGTTGTTGTTGCAAGAAAGCAACAATTTTTCTTAGAAGATTAAAATATACATTACATGAGAAGGGGTGTATTAAAAGATGCACCCACATAACATTATATTTAAAAAAAATGATTGCATGGAACAGCTAAAATGGTGCTGAGATTGTTGAGAGGTAGTCAGTGAGAACACTCTAAACTAGAGAAATGTAGTAATGTTGGAATTCTATCCATTCTATCAGTATGAGGTAATGAATCTATGTACTGATTTGTGAAATGCATAAATACTCTTAAGCTATATTATATACAAGAATGTTTTTTTTTCTATTATGTCTCTGAATGGAGACATGACAAAATAGAGTTTTTATACATACTGGCTTAATTGTAAGACTTGTATTTTGTGTTATATAAAAAGGTATATCCCAAAGAATGTGAAACTTCACTGTGATGAAAAAAAAATATTTTTGAAAATTTCCATCATTTTAATTTATCCCAAAAACATCATCTAATTTGGTGTGGTTATCAAAAAAGGGAAAATAATGAAATACATACCATCTCTCAAATTCCCAAAATTGCCACTTGTAACATATTAGCTATCTAAAATGATTCAGTTAGATTTACTGTCAGGCTTTATGTTCCTATGCTCCAAGTGTCTAAATGTGTACTTGCAAGTGTAAATGAGGTACAAAACATATCTATTTGCACATTCACAGAAAATAATATAAAATAGACTGTGTAAGTCAGAAAAAATCTGAGACTGTATTCGTAATTATTAGGAAAATAATGAACAGACATAATCTGCTGAGACCAGAAGATTTAATTCATAAGAGACACCAAAGCTTTCAAATGTTCTGCTGAATGTATTTGTGATGATGGTACTTCGTGATGTCTCTGACTGATCAGTCTCTGATTGGTCAGTGTGTCAATGCAGATATCAGTTCGAGGTATCAGAGTGCACACTACCGGGGCCTTCAGTAGGGGAGATCACAGAGGATGGGGTCATAGCATCTTGCCATCCCCCATTAGCCTGTAGCAGAAAACAAATAAAGAGAATCCATTAGCAAGATATAGAAAAGTGAAGTGACATTAAATTGTGAATGCAAGAAGCAAAATATGTGTAAGGCAACATAGTGATTAATGGGGATATTAAACCAATGTTCCCATAATTACACACTGTTCAGCCTCAATTCCTTAGACATCAGGCAAAAGCATATAGAAAATGTTACATATCCATGGGAATTATATGACAAAAAATACTGAACCACGGAGTGTCTGACTTGAGGAGTTTTTGCTTATGAGAAAGGATGCTGGGTGTAAACATGCCTATGTACAGCTATCTGTATTGCCTGTTCAAAGCATATACTGAGTGGGATACCTCCTCATATGAAATTCACAATAAATTTTAAAGGTTGCACTCAATTATGCTTATGGCCATTTCACTTACATTTATGCATCAGTCTCTCATTCTTGGCTCTCTCTCAATCAAAAAAAATTGCCTTAATATTTGCTGGTGTTGGACGTGTCCTCTGAAATCAATGTCTAATCAGATTTTGGCAGCAGGCTAACACTTTGTTACTCCATATTTTGATGTCAGGCAAGAGGGTGGAATGATAGGCTTGGTGTATGTGGAGGTAAAGGACAATGAGTGAAAGTGACAGTGGAGGACTTTTCCTCCACCCAGCTGAACTGAGTGTCTTTGACTGATGTAAAGGGATCGCAGAAGAGGTTAGCCTTGGCTAAGGAGTGCTTCATCCTTTTCCTCTTCTTTCCTATACTTTTCATCATGACAAAAGTTAGCCTATTCTAAAGCTAATTCATGATAAATATATGCTTGTTGTCCAAGATTTTTTGTCTGATCTGTGTTACAGAATCTGTGTGTGTGTGTTGTGTGCTTGGTGAGAGCATTTTCTGTGTCAGAAATTGAGTTCCCAGAATAGGTCAATAAATAAATTGAGCTGGCCTATTTCAGCCACAGTGTCTTGGCTAGGACTGAAATAGTAGTGTTAAGAGGAAGTTTTCTCAACTTGGGTGACATGGATCATCCTCTCGTCACTGTAGGCTTTTTCTTGTCTAGTGGGAGTAGGGAGCCTGACACCTCAATTTTTCTATTTGGGGGAGTATTGGTAGGGCATGGGGGTGTGTGCATCCACACAAACACATATACAGACATCTTGTGTTAGTGCTAATGGAATAATGGCGTGAGCTATGACCCAAGCACTAAATCAGAATGAGAAAGTGGATAACAGTGAGAGAGTTAGTGTGCAAGTGTAATTTGCAAGATCATGACACTTCTTATGCACTGCTAGAAGCCACAAAGACAAATCCCAAGACGGCATGAATATTTGCAATGGATACACTACCATGTCCCACTGTTTTTAAAACCCACCCTTGTATTTTATTCTAACATGAATTGTAATGTGGATGTGTAACTGAGTAAGATCCATGGATATATGCAAATGGGGCATAATGTTCATCAAAACCACATTCCACACACAATATGGCAGCCCTTTTAAATAAATAAATATTGTAGTTATTCATCCATTTAAAGCATATATCCATATATAGAACAATCTATCTATTTTTATATGTATTTCTTTCAGTTTTTTTAAACAAAAACAGAAACAAAAAAAACCAAGTGAATTAGTAGTGCATTTAATTTAAAAAAAAAAATGCCGTGGGTTGTGATGTCTAAATGCACTGGGAGCAAGCTTATTTGATTCACATGCTGTCAAAACCCATTTTGTACTTGACTGTTTGACACAAGTACACTTGTCAACACGACACGAGTGAAAGAATACTAAAAATCACTGAAAGTCTTGTAAATGTCTTGTTTCTGGATGTCAAGAAAAGGTGCAAGCTTTGCTTGTCAGCTATATAATATTAGAAACTAAAGAGAACAGTGGAGATTTTAAGTTTTGTTTTTACCACATGTAAAGGCACCTGGCTGTGGGGTCTGAAATCCTTATTGCTGTTTGTTCATTAATCTTTTTGTTCTGATTTCATAGTCTTCATCTATTTTCCTGAATGTGGCTGTCATGAGCCAGCCGGGAACATCAAGGTCCTGATCCGATCTTTTACTCCACTCCCTGGTTTTCCCTGAGCCTTCCCTGTGCTGCAGCCAGCATACCTGTCTCTCATCAGCTCATCCATTCAGAGATTCACTCAGCACAAGATTGTCTTTGCCTTAGGATATGTATTTTGCCTTTTTTCCCTATGTTGTATTCTGTTATTTTGCTATTCTGCTGTACACTGTGAAATTACTTCACTCCTTTCTCTTTTACCTCTTGTTTTGGGACTGTGGGCACATTTCTCCTGATGTAGAAGCACTTTGAACTTTTCAACTTTTGTTTTTGTGCTGAGAGCTCTTTTTCTGGACTTTTTTCAGGGTTACATTCTGGACTTTGTTACTTTTTTTTGGCTTCCATGCTTGTCTGTCAGCTTGACACTAGTCTCCATATTTTTTCCTCTAATTATCTGTTCCAGTATTTCTCCTGTTGGCTGCTCCCTTCCTCTAGTCCTTCACAATCAAGATTAAAGACCAGCCTTCTTCACTCCAGTGCATGTGAGTCTGCTTTTGGATCTAGCCAGCACCTACTACCATTTGGCTCATGACAGAACAATCCCACCAGAGGAATAGACCCAGCAGACTTTGAAACAATTAAGCAGCATTGAACAAACAAAGCTCTATTCTGGGTTATCATCAGCAGGATATTGCAGCTGTCCACCAGAGCATGATGGCCATCACAGACACATTACAGAAACTCTCCTCTCAGATGGAAAGCCTTCAGAATGCGATCAACCAGCACCTGTGCCAGCCAGCTCACTCTCGAACAGCAAGGGGCTCCAATAGTCGTTCCAGCTCCATAACCCCTCCGAGAGCCATGCCTGCCTGCCCTGCAGCCTTACAACGGGGAGCCTGGGACCTGGCGCTCATTCCTTTCCTAGTGCTCCTTGTCGATGGAAATCCAAGCCTCTGTTTTCCCTTCTGAGAGCTCTTGAGTTGCCTATGTTATCACACTTCTGACTGGAAGAGCTCGAGAGTGGGGAACAGCAGTCTGGGATGCTAAGATCCCCTGCTGTTCAAGTTACAAAGGATTCTCTGAAGGGATGCAAAAGATTTTCGACCAGTCATCCAAGGGCAAGGCGGCAGCTAGACAACTAATGGGGCTCAAGCAAGGCAGCCAGGAGGTTTACAACTATGTCATTGAGGTTCGTACCTTGGCAGCAGCTGTGGACTGGAATGCCAGTACACTGTATGGTGCATTTTTATATGGACTAAACAGCTCTGTATTGGATGAGATCATCTCTCACAACCTCCCCAAGACTCTGGATGGCCTTATGGACCTAGATGGTCAGGTGGATACCCAGTTACGCCAATGGAACCTGAGAAGGAGACTCAGGTTTGAACCCAAGGTCATGGTTTCCTCATCTGAGGCTGCTGTTTCTCCTGAACTGGAGCCCATACAGTTAGGCAGAACCTGGGTCGCCCCTGAGGAGAGAAGGTGCCACCGTGAGACCAGGTCCTGCTTTTCCTGTGGCAAACCCGGACATTTTGTCTGTTATTGCCTGTTAAAAGGGCCTGTCCACCAGATCTCAGAGTTGGTGTCTTGTAATATTACACTGCAGAAATTATATTTGAACAAATTAGAATATTGTGAATATAGTTGAAACAATCTAGCATTCCCTATGAGAAGAATACAAGACACCAACTCTGAGATTATTAAAACTAGTTCTAGATTGTAACCAACTTATTCCAAGATGTCAAGTAAAATTATCTGTCCAGGCAGCAAGATAATTTCACGAGTATTAAATAATTATTTCCTCAAATTCAGTTTTCTGCGGTGTACGGGTGGGTATACTGACACAGTCTGCCCTGACGAGAGGCTGGTGCTTCCCACTAAGATCATCTGATGTTCAGATGTTACCTGGTTAAGTTGCTCATTGACTCTGGGGCAAACCAAAGCTTCATCAGAACCTCCTTTGCAGAAGAGCTAGGGGTCAACCTATGGAAGTTAGAGTACCCTCTAGCCACCAGGGTACTCAATGGCACCAAACTCAGTCCTGTCTCCCACATCAGAGAGCCACTCACTCTTAAGATCTCAGGGAACCACATGGAATTTATTTCTTTTTTCACCATGAATAACTCTCATGAGTCTATTGTTCAGAAATCAGAATCAGAAATCAGAAACACTTTTATTTCCAGGTATATGTGGACATACATAAGGAATTTGACTCCGGTTTCACTTAGCTCTCATTGTACAAAACAGATCGAAAGCGAATACACATAAACAAACAAACAAACAAACAAAAAAGGGTGCAATAGGTGCATAGTGCAAAGTAATCGAGGGAAGTCAGGTATGGAATAGATAAATAAATATAAAGTATACAGTGTGCACAGAATGACAGTATGAACGTGCAGGTATTTTACAACTGATATTACTGATATATGAATCTGGATTTTAGCTGTTTATTACAGAGAGGATTTTTCCTT
>JAODVO010000002.1:23735805-23748474 GCA_025400055.1 Notarius lentiginosus
CTTACACTGATATTATGTTAAGCGACCTTGGGTGTTTTGAAAGGCGCTATATAAAACGAAGGTATTATTATTATTATTATTATTATTAACAGCAGGGATATGGATGGGTGTATTGACACAGTTTTCCCTTGCTGAGAGGCTGGTGCTTCCCGCTAAGATCATCTTTCAGAACAGATGTTACCCGGTTAAGCTGCTCATTGATTCTGGCGCAAACCAAAGTTTCATCAGGACCTCTTTTGCTGAGGAGCTGGGGGTCAGCCTGTGAAAGTTAGACTACCCCCTAGCCACCAGGGCGCTCAATGGTATTGAACTCAGTCCTGTCTCCCACATCACAGAGCCACTCACCCTCAAGGTCTCAGGGAACCATGTGGAATCTATCTCTTTCTTCACCATGAATAACTCTCAAGAGTCGATTGTTCTTGGTCTTCCTTGGTTGTGCCTACATACTCCACATCTGAAGTGAAGTAACAGTACAGTCCTCTCATGGAGCACCTGTTGCTTGGCTACCTGCCTGTCTTCTGCCAAGACTCCCCTCACCCTCCAAGTCACTAGTCCTGATGAGTCCATCGACCTTTCCAATGTCCCTGTGGAATACTGGGACCTTAGTCAGATGTTCAGTAAGGCTTGGGCCACCTCACTCCCTTGACATCATCCTTATGATTGTGTTATTAATCTGATTCCTGGTACTACTCCACTTAGGGGTTCCATTTATTCCCTCTCGCCCCCTGAGAGAGAAGCCATGGACACGTATATTTCAGAGTCTCTTGCAGCTGGCATCATTCATCCCTCATCGTCTCTGGCGGGAGCTGGTTTCTTTTTCATGGCCAAGAAGAACAAGTCTCTCAAGCCTTGCATTGACTACTGAGGCTTAAATGAGATCACCATCAAGAACCGCTACCTGCTACCTCTCATGTCCACAGCTTTCAATTTTTTTTCTCCAAGCTGGATCTCTGCAAAGCCTATCATCTGGTGTGCATTAGGGAGAGGGATGAGTAGAAGATGGCCTTCAACATGCCCACTGGGCACTACAAATACTTAGTCTTACCATTTGAGCTCACTAATGCACCAGCTGACTTCCAAGCACTGGTCAACAACATCTTGCGAGATTTCCTCAACCAGTTCATCTTCATATACCTCGATGACATCTTGATCTTTTCTCCTACACTCAAGATCTAATGGTCCAATATCAGACAGGTTTTGCAGTGGCTACTTGAAAACCAACTTTTCACTAAGGCTGAGAAATGTGAGTTCCATAAGTGCACATTCTCTTTTCTGGATTTCATTATCTCCCAAGGTAAGGTCCAAGTGGATCCAGATAAGGTTAAGGCAGTCTCAGACTGGCCCATCCACTCCTCTTGCAGAGAGCTGCAACACTTATTAGCGTTTGCTACTTTTTATTGAATGTTTATCAGGAATTATAGCTCCATTGCTGCCCCTCTTACTGAGCTCACATCCTCCAAATGCCCTTTTCTCTGCAATAACTGTGCTGAGAATACATTCACATCTCTCAAGACCAAGTTTTCCACTGCACCCATCCTTATCATCCCAGACCCTGTAGCTTAGTTCGTGTTTGAGGTGGATGCCTCAGACACAGGGGTTGGAGCAGTTCTGTTCCGGAGATCATTTAAAGATGACAAGATGCACCCCTACACATTTTTCTTGCACCACCTGACTCCAGCTGAGCACAACTATAGCATAGGAGATTGGGAATTGTTGGCCATCAAGTTGGCTCTGGAGGAGTAGAGACATTGGTTAGAGGGGACTGAGACTCCTTTCATCATTTTTGACTGACCATAATAATCTCAAGTAAATCAAATCTGCTAAGTGACTTAACTCGCACCAAGCCAGGTGGTCCTAATTCTTTTCATGCTTTAACTTTGTGCTTTTTCCAGACCAGGCTCCAAGAATAGCAATCCAGTTGCCCTCTCCAGACAGATCTCACCTGATTCTCAGCAAGATGCCACAGAACCTATTCTTCCTGCCCACTGCCTAGTGGCTGCCACCTGGTTCAACATTGAGAAGTTTGTCCAGGAGGCTCTGGCCAGCGATCCAGATCCAGGTAATGAACCATGTAATGTTTTGCTTGTGCCCCTTTGTGCATGTTCACAGGTGCTTCAGTGGGAGCACAGTTCACTTCTTGCTTGTCACCCTCAAGTGACCTGAACCCTCTTCATTATCAGGCAACATTTCTGGTGTCAAATGATGTGGCAGGACATCAAGATTTTTGTGGCAGCCTGTGACGTGTGTTCCAGAAGTAAGACTGATAACTAGCCCATGGCCAGACGATTAAGACCACTACCTGTACCTCATCATCCCTGGTCCCACATTGCCATGGATTTTGTCACCAGCCTCCCTGTTCCAAGGGTAATATCTGTATCTTGACCACTGTTGATCATTTCTCTAAAGTGGTTCATTTTGTCCCTCTCCCCAAGCTGCCATCTGCAAAAGAGACTGCTGAACTCCTTATTAATCATGTTTTCAGGATTCATGGCCTGTCACCGGACATCGTGTCTGACAGAGATCCACAGTTTTCTGCTCACTTTTGAAAATAATTCTGTAAACTCATTGGAGCCACCCCTAGCCTTTCCTCAGGTTACCACACTCAGACTAATGGTCTGGCTGAGCGCACTAATCAGAGCTTAGAGGTTGCCCTACAATGTCTCACCTCAGGTGATGCATTTTCCTGGAGCCAGGCCCTGCCTTGAATTGAATGCCTACACAATAGCCTCCCATCATCCTTGACTGGATTGACCTCATTTGAGTACTGTCTCGGGTACCAACCACCTCTCTTTCCCAAGAAAGAGGAGGAAGCATCTGTCCCTTCTGCCCAAGCCTTCATTCGGCGCTGTTGCAGGATGTGAGCACATGCCAGATGTCATCTGCTACACTCCAGCCAATTGTACAAGAAGGAGGCAGACCGACGCTGCAGACCAGCCCCAGTCTACCATCTTGGACAGAGGGTTATATTATCCACTGCCAACCTTCCTCTTCAAACCCCCTGCTGTAAGCTGGCACCCAGGTTTGTTGGTCCTTTTCCCATTTCCAAAGTCATTAACCCAACTCCTGTCAGGCTGATGTTACCTAGGTCCATGTGTCATGTTCAGCCTTCCTTCCATGTCTCTCAAGTGAGAGCCCTGATCTCCAACTCTTTCTCCCCTCCCTCTAAGCCCCCTCCCCCCAGGTTCAAGAATGGAAGTGAGGCCTATACTATCAAGAAGCTGCTAAAGGCCTGTTGGTGAGGTCAGGGGTTGCAGTACTTGGTTGATTGGAAGGAGTATGGCCCAGAGGAGAGGTGTTGGGTCTCAGCACACTTCATCTTGGACCCCTCACTCATCAGGGACAATGTTTATTGTTAAAAGCGCTACACAAATAAACTTGACTTGACCTCCACTGCAAGAACCCAGAGGCCCCATCTGGGACACCCAGAGGCATCCCTAAGAGGGGGGTACTGTCATGAGCCAGCCGGTAACATTTAGGTCCTTATCCAGTCTTTTACTCCACTACCTGGTTTTCCTTGAGCCTTCCCCACACTGCAGCCAGCACACTTGTCTCTCATCAGCTCATCCATGGCTCTATATCAAACCACTCGGAGGGAATCTTGGTGTGGGATTATCTTTGCCTCAGGATACATTATTTTGCCTTTTTCCCCCTGTTTTGAATTCTGTTATTTTGCTACTTTGTTGTGTTCTTTGGGATTACTCTGCTTGTTCTGTTGGATTATTTTTGCCTCTTGTTTTTTGGAACTACGAGCACATTTCTCCTGCCACTCTGGACTTTAAACTTTTCTTTTTGCACTGTGAGCTCTTTTCCTGTAGTGGGGTTATGTTCTAGTCTTGGTGACATTTCTTTCTGCTTCCACGCTTGTCTGACACTTCCACTCTTCCTGTTTGACACTAGTCCCCATTTCCCGACTATCCATTCTGGATTTTCTCCTGGAAGCTGCTCCCCTCCTCCAGTGCTTCACATTCAAGATCACAGACCTGTCTTCTTCAATCCTGTGCTTGTGGTTCGAGCCAGCACCCATAGCCATTTGGCTCATGACAAGCCTAGTCAAAGCCCAGACCTCAAACCAAATGAGAATCTGTGGCATAACTTGAAGATTGCTGTACACCAATGCAACCCATTTAAGTTGAAGGACTTTCAGCACTTTTGCCTTTAGGAATGGGCAAAAATCCCAGTGTTTAGATGTGCTGAGCTAATAGAGACATACCCCAAGAGACTTGCAGCTGTAACTGTAGCAAAAGGTGGCTCTACAAAGTATTGACTTTGGGTTGTGAATACCTATGCACACTCCAAATTTCTGTTTTTTTTTCATCTTAATTATCTTTTGTGTCACAATAAAACAGCAATTTCTACCTTGAAAGTGGTAGGCATGTTGTGTAAATCAAATAGTAAAAATGTAGATTTCTTTCTCAAACCCACTGATTTTACTTTGCATTAACTTCTCTTTTCCACTTTTCACATGGCCTCTATTTGTGTATTCATGAATTCCAATGAAGCCATGAGTTATTTTATTGATTGTGTGTTGCTTTTCACAGCACTGTCCAGAGACTACAGTTTTTGAAGAGATTCATGTTGCATAATTCCAAACTGTTCTATGGCTGCTAGCAGTACAGAATTAAAGATATGTGAACTGTCAGCTGGTTTGTCTTTCTTGGTAGCTTGTGACTCAGAAATAACAGGTAACAGCGCTTCACTTGCTACTCCGTTAAAGTCAGTCTCCAATGATTTCCTTGCACAGCCATGTAAGCCTCATTTCATGTTGTTATTTGAATCCACAGGCCCACTTGCTTTGCTCATTTTCCTTATTTTATTCTTTGGTTACTTGCACCGTTACCAATCTTTAACAATCTTACACAGTAGCTTCAGTTAGCAAATAGTTTGCCAGAGGCTAGTGTTGCAAATTATGTAAAATAAATTTCTAAAGATATCAGCAACTACTAGTTCTCAATGCTCATCTAAAAATAATAATAATAATAGGGTATTCTATCCAGTTCTAAACATACTTGAATTACTTAGCTGAGTTATGCTTGAAAAAGTTCTTCAGAGCTGCTAACATACTGCACCTCCTACAGTACCATCTTGTCTGCCTCCTTCAACTTGCTCACATAGGCAAGTTCATTATGCAAACAACATACCACAGTAAAAGTAGTTTTAATATTGGATATTTGCAGCACATTTGAGATACTCTCTTCTGTTTCTTGGGGGGGACACTAAAAGGACAAAATGTGTATTTTCTTAGTCTGGAGTAAACAGGCAAACACAGTCAGAAGCCAAAGAACAATGCCAACTGACAAGGTTGAGAAATGTTACAGGATTTTCTACAAATATGACTGCATAGTTTTATTGATGATGACATTTAAAATTCACACTTACATAACAAAATGAATTTAAAAAAAGAATGACAAAGTTTTAGTTTTGCTGAAATAACATGCTTGCATTTTCAGGCCATATACATTGTTTGCTAAGTGTTTGAATGTGAAGTATGTGTGTAACTGACATGATATGGTTTCTGTAACAATCTTGTCAAATGCAATGTATGTGCTAACCACAAAAAAAACTGGGCAATGTCATCATGTTATGTCTTGAAAACTTATGTCATAAGTAAACATGCGCTAGTCAAAGTTTAACCTTCTGAACTTGAGAGCTTTGCCAGCGAAGCTCAGCAGGTTGAGAATAAGTAGGTCATGTATTTAGATAAATATCTTCACGAGTTTTTATCATACAAGCATGATAAACATATTGACAGAAACTTTATACTTTACATTTTCCTATGTATCCACTGCCAAATAATATTAGATTTTTAAAATTACCTAAATTAGATGAAACATAAAACATGTCGCCTTACTCAGTTACACTGGAGTTGGAGCACTGAGTGCCCACTTATGCATTCATAAAAGACTGTTCACATGGTAAAAGCATGATAATCAGTTTCACTCTTTCAGTTCCGATTGGTTTCTCTTTCACAGTGGGAACGCCCACCATAAACAGGATAAAATCTGTCAGCCATAGTTTAAGCTGTCTGAAGGTAAAACTTGTTGCAAGATGGCATGCGGATTTTATGTGCTTTGGATGATTCAGGACAGCAATTCAATTTCGGGACAGTGATTCAATTTCAGGACAGCGAATCAATTCATGATTCAGGACAGCAATTCAATTCAGTCTTGAGAACTGCAACACTGATGATCAGCGGTGCCTTTTTTTACTTTGACCCAATCTGGCCAAAGATCAACTCGGATAAGTGTAAATATTTCTTCTAGTCTATTTCTTATGAACACATTGGTTGATATGCATGCGGTGTAGTGCATACACAAGAAAAATGACTGAGCATTTTTTCCAGTGTTAGAAGTATTTTCCTCAAAAATAGTTCATTTTGCTCTATTTTGAGATTAGAGAGTAAAATTTGGAGTTGGAATAGGAGCAAAATTACAGACAGCAGAAAATCACTAATGTGAGCCATTTCATGTTTGACAATGGTATGCACACATTTCAGAATTATAGAAACAAAATAACTGTAATGTTTGAGTGTTTTCAGATAAAGTACCGCAAGGACTGTCAGATGTCAAAAACCACACATTGATATCTGCAAAAATAAAAATTTGACAGCAATGAATGTGGGTCAAAATTGCTACAATTTCATGGATTTTTTCGTCACATTTTTTTCAATTAAGAAAGTTGTACATCTTCTGTATTGTAATATAATATGATTTCAACTTATTGGACGCGCTGTTTGTGCTAGTGTATCATATTACTTCAGCTTTCAGGCTGAAGTACACCATTTTGTTGCAAAATATACATCTTGTTGGACCACGCATGAAATGTCTGCAGTGTGACAGATTTACTATTGAGATTTTTCTGTCAAATTTATCAAGCTCCTGATGTCAAATTTGCATTTAATATCTAGTTTATAGCAGAGGTGGACAAAGTACCCAACTTCATTACTTAAGTCAAAGTACAGATCCCACTGATCAAATGTTACTCCAATACAAGTGAAAGTTGTCCAGTCAAACTTTTACTTAAGTTAAAGTACTGAAGTACTTGCTTTTAAAAGTACTTAAGTATTTAAAAGTACATTTTCTGTCAACGCATTGTTGTATTATTGCCACAACACTCACAAAACCTAATGCCATTACCAAAGACAGAAATGTGAATTCGCAAACTGAACACATGCTGTGCCATCATGGTGGTTTAATGTTAAGCTATCTAGTCAGTGAAGCACCACCTGACATGCTAGCAAACTCTTTTCAAACTCAAAATCATATTGGGTAGCTAATGCTACTAGAAAAGAAAAATTTCTACATTCTGTTTATTTGGCAAGATTATGCTAAACCATATTTCTGAAAGGACTTCAGATAAGTTAACATTATTCATGTTAGTGTAACTCCATTTTTACATGCTAACTAACGTTGTCCAAGTTAACCAGCTATGTGTTAACGTTAGCTGTGGACAAGGCAATGGCAACTTAGTGGGAAAATCCATAGAGAGTAATTTGACTAACCAGACTGCATAGCTATTGCAACGTTATCATTAGCTCTAAAAGCACAGACAACTTTGTTGCAAGCTTTCTCTTGGAATAAAACGTTTATATACCTCAATATGCTTCCGCAGGTTGGACAGTGAGATTTTGTAGGCCATAATGTGGTTTGTTTTTGGCAAACAAAGCAAACATTTAAAACAAAACAAATATTGAATCCTTTCAGAAAACTGAAACATGGGTTCTACAAGGACTGCCTCCTTCCATTCTGCCATCAACTGATCGGATTAAATAATGCTGCTGAGAAATCACTGAACTTGATTTTATACAGTCTATGGACGTGATGTGACCCTAGTGATTACTGATGGACTGCCTCAGTGTCACCTGTGAAAAAACCAATCACGTTTTAGAAAAGAAAAGAAAAGAAAAAACATCCACTTTCAAAGCTGCTTCATAGTAATGAGTAATGAGGACCTTGATAGAAATGTTGTGGAGTGAAAAGTACAATATTTGCATTTCAAATGTCATGAAGTTAAAGTCACAAGTTTTAAAAAAAAATAATACTCAAGTAAAGTACAGATACTCAAAAAGTGTACTTACGTACAGTACTTTGTTACTGTCCACCTCTGGTTTATAGTTAATTTCTCATCTACAAAGTATCCAGGTGGGAAAAAACCCCAAACATGTTCACAGTATAACTTCCTAATACCACTGAGGTATGATACAAATTGGCATGTCAAAATGACAAAAATCTCTGTACTGTTCGTACGCCCCCCTATGTACACAATGCTGAAAGACATACAATGAGCTCAGTACAATAACTATGAAGGGTCTTTACTAACACAATATGTCTACATGGTACTTGGAATATCTTGCTGAATTACAAAATGCAGGACAATTAACTCACTTGTAGTGTCTGTAGCCCTCCTGTAGTGTCCGTAGGCCCCATGCTATCTCATACAGTCAATTACATAAAAAAGCTATCGACAACTTATTCATTTTCTCTGTATAAGACACAAAAACAAATACACAAGGAACTTTTTTCATGATATTTGGAAGATTTAATTACAGTTCAAAAACCCATATGCTGAGAATTCTGATCTTGCTAGAGTTAAAACAAAGTATTGGGATAGTATTGCTTTTTTTCAGTAATGGGGAAGATATAATTGTTCTCTGCTCTTAATATGACTGATTTTACATACAAATCAATTTCTGTCAATAATTTTGTCATTATAAGTATATTTATAGCATTTCTTTATCACAAATACAAAGTAATATGCCAACATGTAGTGTCCGTAGGCCCCTGATAGTGCTGTAACTTGAATGTACAGTATGTAACTTTTTTTGCCATTGAAGATTAGTGAGAAAAATTTTACAGGTATATATTAGACATAATTTGTGGCAATATACCATAGGTTTCTGCTGGAAAGGACATGGTCAATTTTTGGCCCTCAGTGAGACCCATTTAGCACACATTAGTGATTTTCTGCTGTTAGTAATTGTGTAACAGAGTATAAAAGTTGGTTGTGGCTCTGAACTGAGTAAAATAGTACAAGAGTTAATTTCAAGACACACTGAAAAGAGTCAAATACCAAAATAAAGTCAAACACCCAATAAATGAAGCTGTTATAAAAAGCAGTTCTAGAACTGTTGGAATATGTGAAAAAGCATTACCTTACCCACTGTGATGAACTGTTTTGATCACTTGACCTGATGGGATTAAGAGTTGGCAGTGGGTGGGGTATTCGCTCTTCTCATTGAATGGAATGGAATTTTTTTACTCTTCTCATTGAATACCCCTCCCACTGCCAACCCTTTATCCCAAAACAATAGGACATATTTTTTTTTTTGATGGCCAGTTAATTGTCCAAATCAATGGAGTAGGATTTAAGTTTTCGTGCTTGATACATTCCTAAGACTGAATAGAATCACCTCAGGTGACCAAAACAGTTCGTCACAATGGGTAAGATCATGTTTTTTCACACATTCCAACACCGTTCTAAAACTGCTTTTTACAACATCAAATCAGAGCATTCCAAAATCATTAGAGTGCCAGAAAATACACTCAGACCCCAGAGGGTTAATATTCGCTCGATTTTATTTCCATTTGCTCAATAGACTATATTATGCAAATTAATTATGATGTAATGATACCTTACAGCAGTCTTTTAGCAGGGGTTTCCAAAAACAGGGCAATGAGAGAAACTCATCTTAGTTAAAATTATTATTACTATTATTATTAGAAATATTGTGTTTCAGGGAAAACTCTACTCTGAAACACATGAGATATGTTGATATTAAATGTTTGCGATTAATAATTTCGGGAATGATTTGTTGGTTGATGCTGGATTTATTATTGTTCTTATTCGTATGAGAGTTTAGTGGTTGTGTATCGTGCTGATGTTACAGGAGAAATGTTGCTCATGCAATGAAAATATTCAACAATCAGACATTCAAACAGCAGGTTTTGGTCAAGATAATGTTGTGCTCAGCTTCTGTTTCCAGAGCGACGTTCAACATCATGACTTGGATTAATGAGAAATATTCTGGACCTCAGAACACAGCTCAGCTAGTTAGCAATGTACATTTTGAAGACGTGTCCCGTCCCCCAAACAATTGTTTCTTCTCATTCTCATTAGTCAAAGGCCATTTGCTGAGAAATCCATGTATTATAAGAGCCCATCAGGTATTTAGATTTCCTTGCATGCTGTAACCCAAGCACAATAAAAACCATCGTCTTTCTTTTACACTGACGTCTGTCTTAGAAACTTGAAAACACCACCATGGAAAAGTGATTTCTTCAACTCAGTGGTTCCACCACGTTGCATCCAAACGGCATCCGGTTTCTCTTTCACACATTTCTCCATCGTGAGCTCATGCCTGGTGTTGCCATTAAGACCCACAGCTCTCTGTTTAAGAGCGTGTGGGTCAGTGGCCACTCGGAGATTTGGCGTTCGGCATTCATGTGGAAAACGTACAGGGCGAGCCAACCACTTCAGAGTCCTGTTAAAATTTTACCCTGTAACCGACGAGAATGTTTATTCTTCAAGAACGTATTTACTAAAGGTGTTGATCTGAAGATTCTGTTTGACTTCAGTTCTCCCCAAAAACACACTCTTTAATCCTGATTAACTAATGATTAAGCTGAATTAATTTAATAGATACTATTGGCACCCTTGAAGAGGACAGGCAAGTATGCTATAAACTAGATGTTTCTGGACTTCCTGATCTCAAATCTTTAGAGAAAACCGAATCTAAGCAGCTTCTCTATGGCGCATTGGGTCACATGATCACTTTCTAACCACCTTTAGAGGCTCGGTGCTGTATTTTTTTTATTTTTCTTATTCATTCAATGGTCCCCGTCAGTTCGACGATGGGGAACCCGTATAGCCCTTTGGTGGTGCTTCTTGTGTCTCTCTTCTGCCATAGATGTCAGCCTGACTTCGCAGAGTTGCTTCCCCTCGTATCTCCAGGCCTGGTGGTCCAAGGAAGTTCTAAACCAAGACTGGCTGTCAGATCCAAAGATTTTGAGATCTTTCTTAGCACGCAGTCTTTCCATCTCTTCCTTGGTCTTCCCCTAGAATGTATGCCGTGTCTCAGTTCTTCAAACAGCAATTGCTTGGGAATTCTATTGTCATCCATCCGGGATACGTGGCCAAGCCATCGGATCCTGTTACCTCTGAGAATGGCCTCTATCCTTGTTGTTTTTGCCCATTGCAGCACTTCACGCGCTACCACCATTTCACATTTAGGATCTGATGGAGAGATCTTTGATGAAACATCTCAAGATGGTGGATATGATGGGCTTAGGTGGGCCATGAGCCATAGAGAAGAGATGTATACATAGAGAAGGCTTTGTATACAGATAACTTGGTGCGTATAGCGAGGCCTTTACTCTCCCAGCACCTGGATCGTAAAGCATTAAAGGCTGCCGCACCTCGAGAAGCTCTCCTCTGAATCTCTGCATCGAGTGATGCGCCATCGGACATATTACCTCCAAGATATGTGAATGTATGAGCACGCTTTAGTTGGAAGCCATCAGTCTTAATGGCTGGAGGATGGTCATACTGGACATGCATTACCTCTGAGTAAACACGTTTTGAAATGTGTTTTGGGGGTAAAAAAGGTGGTACGTCTTTAAAAATGTTATCTATCTTTTGCTTGTGTTGTGACGTGTAATCTCATTACAGTGATTCCGGAACATGACACAGCAGCGCACAAAACTACGTGTCGTTACGGGCACATCGTTTGTTATTATAATATCGATGCGCTTCCAAGAACATGTAGTTAACTCAAATAAGTGAAGGATGCTGAGGACAAACGGCGGCAATTTGATTACAACAAGAGATGCAGAGAGTTAAAGAGCATCTGCTTTATCTGTAAAGCAGCAAGCAATGAGTTTAGTTCGTTATACGCTTGTAAACAGTACATATACCGGAGAAACTTCGAGAAGTTAGTGAATTATTGATGGAAATATAAATTATTGACCAGTCGTGACTCGGCGTTTTATGAAACGTTGTAGTCGGCCATGACTGAAAGTGTACAGAAAGTTATTAACACCACTGTGTGATGTGAACTTAACATTTTTTAAAAATAACCTTTAAAAAGGTCATGATACACACACACACACACGCACACACACTTGTCTGAGCTGTGATGATCGCAATGATGTCTTTTTTTTCCTCTATATGACACCAAAGCACACCTTGTATAGCTCTATAGGAAGTGTGTGTGTGGGGAGGGGGCGACAAGGCTCAAAATTCATAGTAATAACAATAAGGAAGTCTGAGAGAATGTGTGTAGCTGAATGTGTGAAACCCTGACTGTTCGCTAACACAGTCATCTATTTATAAGTGTATAAGTCAGCCTGGCCAATGACTGTCTTTTATTAGCATTTCAAAAGCCTGCAGACATATCCTCTCATCTCTGTCCAGATAACCTGGTGTACACATGCAATCTCTCTCTCTCTCTTTTACACCCTTTCTGCATATGCGTCTCATGCTCTCTCCCTGCTGTTTTATGGCTCTATAAAACTGCTTTATTCTCTTTAATTAAAATACTCTCCTGAGATTGGGATCCTATGCTCTTGCTTCTGTGCAACTCCCTTCTCTTACATGCTCTCTCTTACTTACACACACACACACACACACACACACACACACACACACACACACACACACACACACGAGAGAGCG
>JAODVO010000002.1:23789800-23803289 GCA_025400055.1 Notarius lentiginosus
TGTGAAAATCTGATGATGTTTTAGGTCATATTTATGCAGAAATATTGAAAATTCTAAAGGGTTCACAAACTTTCAAGCACCACTGTATGTCACTTTATCAATTATTTAAAAGAAAAAGAAATAGCAAAAAGAATATAGTCCCCACCAATATCTCCTGTTCCACCTTTAAATTGGTTTGCCAAATGCCAAAAAACCCTAAAGAAGAAGAAAATGGTGGAGCGTGTTGCTGAACCAACCGAAGATGAAATGAAAACTACTCAAAAACAAAACCACAAAAAATACAAAAAAGCAACAAAATATGGAATAAAAGTATTTGATGGTAACAACATATCTTTTTTTCAAGAATTATTATAGCATTTTTCGCAAATTGCTACTGACATTTTGCAGGTTTGTTTAAATTCTAAGTGGAAATTATTTTTTCATACGTTTTGTATGAAGTTATTTATTGAATTTTCAAAAATAAATGCTCTCCAGCATCAATAAAAATAAATAAAAATGATCTTCAGCATCTCCAAAATCCAGTGAATGTGGAATAAAACAATTATTCCACTCAATCACATTGTACAAGGCTTATACCGTAGCCAACTTGGCTATCAGCTCATGTACAACTTGATTTCATGGAATAACTGTTAAATACATCCTTACCACCCTTTTTTCATCGAACAGTACAGCACTCTGTGGTACCTCTTATTTTTGAGTTGGCTGTCCCCTGTTAGCATTGCTAGCCTTATTTCTAACTCTCACTACACTACCATGCAGCTGTGAGGCAGGATTTGGTTTCCCATCCTCATGATGGAACCCTTGCTCTCTTCACTTGGGCTGTACTACCCCACTTTTTTATACTAAGGAGCCATGCTGCAAGATTCACAATTGTGCAACTGGTGTATAAATTGTTTTGAAGCCGAAGACTGGTACCAGCTATGTGCTCACTGCCTCATCTAAAAGATGGGGTATGACTCTCACAGGTTCTGCATGGTGAAGCCACTGTTAATACCGTGTGGTTGACTGGACCATACAGTTGAACTGCCATGTTCAACCCCAGACACAATACCATCTGAATATACGTAGATCTGGGTCGATCCCTGCTAGCTTGCAGGAACTGGAAACAGGCAGCAACTCTTAAATTGGTGGTGGCTTTGAATAAAATGTGCCTGATATTTCCTTTCCTTCATGGCCGAATGAGATGGCCGAGACCAGTTTTGATCCATTACAATGGAATAGCCATACGAAAATGGAGTGGATTGGTTGATCCATCCATCCATTATCCGTAACCACTTATCCTGTGCAGGGTCATGGGCAAGCTGGAGCCTATCCCCGCTGATTATGGGGGAGAGGCAGGGTACACCCTGGACAAGTCACCAGATCATCGCAGGACTGACACATAGAGACAAACAACCATTCACACTCACATTCACACCTATGGTCAATTTAGAGCCACCAATTAGCCTAACCTGCATGTCTTTGGACTGTGGGGGAAACTGGAGCACTTGGAGGAAGTCCACACAGACATGAGGAGAACATGCAAACTCCGCACAGAAAGGCCCCCATCAGCCACTGGGCTCAAACCGAGAACCTTCTTGCTGTGAGGCAACAGTGCTAACCACTACACCACCATGCTGCCCAAATTGTAGATTTGAGAAATCTATATTGGTTCCTCTGCTCAGGTTCTCAAATATAATTCAAGCTGTACACTGACAAGACCAGTTTCCATTGCTGGAGCAATGTGATGTTTATTTTCATGTCACAGAACACAGATACTTTATAAGGCATGCCTTCTTAGTGTAGCGATCTTGCAGGCCCTTAGGTGGGAAAGATGGGGAAAAGCCCTTAGCTTTTCCTTGAATGGTGTTAACCCTATAGGCTGGATTCATAGCATTGCCGGAACCCATGTACACTAAAGGAATATGTGGCTGTGATCTCCCCTTTAAGGGCACCTTTGTGAACCTATGCAAGATGCCAAACCGAAATGAGCATCTCTGCCTTTTTGCTAACAACCACTGCTTTTTTGCTCATGGTCACTGGGGCAAAAATGGGAGAACTGGATGCTCTGCTGATTAGTTCACCTTGTTTGCATTGATGGACTGATTACTCTGGGATTGTGGCTGAATCCCAGGATTCCTGTCCAAGGTCATATCAGACAATGTTGTCACTCACTTTGAAGCATTCCATGAATCCTCACAATCCTTGCTGTGCATCGTATGCACCCTATGGTACTATTATAGTATACCAGATGGCAGCTATCCAATTCTCAGATCAACTGTTCATCTGATATGTTGGAAAGATATGAGGGGCTCCATTTTGTAAGCAGAGACTGGCTCACTACGTGCTGAACACATCATTAGGGCATACAGATGGGCCAGATGCTCAACCTTCATGATATGCCACTCTAAGAGGAGTGTCTCCTTCTCTTGGACAGTATTCTGAGGAGGGCCACTCTAGGTAGTCTGTGCTGTTTCTACCTTTCTCCAAGTTGAACGAGGTTAATATTATCCTTTCAGGGATGCAAGTGTGGCAGTCATCTGTGATCACCTTTCTTATTCGTCATAAGGTGAGACCAATTCCTCATAACCTTGTATCCTAGCACTTACAAGGATGGAATGCTAATTACATATGGAAATTAGGTTCTATGACCCATGGATAATTGACAGTAAATGGCAGTAAGTCAGTCAAAGTCCTTCCTGTGCCAGGATTTGATCTTCCCAGGCAGTCTCCTGTCTCAGTCCTAACCAGACCCTTAAGGTGCATTGGGCACAATCTCCACATCTATAGACCTCGGCCTCTCACCTATACAGCTAGGGTTACATTGGGGGATAGTCCTCTGGTAACTGCGAGAGTTTGACATCCCACTTGCATGTGTATTGCAGGGTGCCTTGCCAGACGGCAGTAGGTACCAATTTTATCATGGTCTTTGGTATGACCCGACCGTGAGTAGAACTCATAGATTTTAATGATGTCAACCACCATGCACCACTGGTTCTTTGGAAGAGTGTACAGATCATTGAGTCCAAATGTGTTTAATTTCAGCAAGTAATCGTCTTTTTACAGCTGGTTTTGCTGTTTCCCCTACTAATGCCAGTCAAGTTGCAGTAAGTTTTGCTGTTCAGCCCAACTGGGGGTGGGCATGTCTGCTGGGAAAATGCCATCAATACATGCCCTTTATTGCATAAGGATTTACATTTTAGTCCATATCCCATGAACCATGAGACCACAGACACGGTTTTTTGTTTGTTTTGGTTTGGGGTTTTTTTGTTTCTTTTTTATTCCATAGATTTTCGTAGATAATAATAATAATAATAATAATAATAATAATAATAATAATAATAATAATAATAATAATAATAATAATCTCTAGAAAAGTTTGAACCATGAAAGTTATCCAAAAGATTTTGAAATTTGCAAACAATATACAATGTATGTAGTTCACATAGATCAATCAATTATGATAAGGAGCACCCTCATTTACATAAACAGATGCAACTTATGAGTGTTTCCATGAATTCGCATGAAACCTGAAAGGCATATAGACAGGATTCTGAGGTCAGATACAAAGATTAGTGCATGATCAGATGTGTGGGTGGAGATAAGGTGAGAACTGTTTCTCAGGAACTGTAAATCACATTGAGTGATTCAATATACTGCATCTATGTGAAAGTGGATTTTTGATGATGACCTAATTAAATAAAAAGCATGGCTGCCATCAGCCAATCAGATATAAGCAGCCATTTCCAGGGTTAACATTGAACATAAAACTTGAATCACAGGCTCAGGTTGCAACCCACTACTGATGCTAGCTTGCTCAAACTGGATACTGAGCGGCAATATTCTTGCTTGTGCAAACACAACCAAGTATATATCTTGGGAAAATAACAATTAAATTACAATTAAATTGGTTTGTTAGCTTGATTGTTTTGCTCTATACAATAATTGCATTTTGGGCCATTCAGTCTCACCTACTCAAATTTGTTATAATTTGCATAACATGGAAAACTTACTTTGCCAGCCCCATTCTTGGATTTTTGGCCTGTCTTCACAAATATGGTGTTCCACTAATTTGCAGAGTATGAAACTTAATCATCAAAATGATGTTGACATTTGTAACCAATATGATCGTTATATGCCAATCCATTCTTATGAGGTGGGACCTAATTTATTTAAACAATTTTAATACATGGTTAAGGATAGGCAATTCATCAAATTTTATTTTCAATTAGGATTTTGGCTTCCAACTACTATGAAAACAAGATAATCAAGATAAAATAATTGTGTCACATTCCATTTCGCAAGGATGCTCTCACTTTGGGATGTTTTTCAGGTCTAGGATAACAAGAAAAGCTCCTCACCTTCAGCAGTAGTTTTACTTCACTTTAACTCCAAACTAATCAATAAAAAAAAACTCATACACAGTCACTGCTGACTTGCTCTGCACAGGACAGAGCAGTAAATCCTCAGGTGAGTCATTTACCTGCATGTGTGTCTTTAAACACTGACTGAAAGTAATTTATTTAATTCAGTTTTAAAGATTTCACATCCATTTCTCTATTAAAAGTAGACTGCTTTTCAGATTTTTCAAGTTCAGGTCATAAAAATAATTTTCCCTGACACCCAATTATTTTTGTTTAGTGGACCAAATGCTACCAAATTCGATTCACAGATTTCCAATTTTATTAGGTTTTTTTTTTTAGATATTACAAAAATAAACATATATCACAATGATCAAATTTCAGAGGGAACTAAATTTCACCGATTTTATGAAATCAAAAGGCCATCTAGCTTTAAACACCAGTGTTTTTAATTACATTATTGCTAAAATAAACATGTTTAAAACTGTAGTCTTCAACATGACAAAGTAAAGCAATGGTCTACTCAAAATCTGGTTGTTCTGCTTACGATCATCCACTTCACAGTTATTTGTTATATGAATAAAATAGAGACATTTATTTTTTTTTTATCACAGAACAAATTGAAATTAAATGGCAGATGTTTGCAGAAAGAAAACTTTGTGCCTCCATTGCTCGTCAGCCATAGAAAAAGTTTTACACAAGTCTCATGTAACCATGAACATTCCTATTAAAGGGAGAATATAAATTTATGGACAATTTATACATAACAGAATTATGATATGAAGCATTCAAATACTTGTCAGTACACTTAGTAAACTATTAAATTACTGTAATGTAACAACTGCAATAAACAAATATTAATAATGAGTTCAGCTTGGCTCATAAAAAATGTCAGACACAAATATTAAGAGGTTTATGACATGTCCTTGTGAATGTCTGAAGTTAACAGGACATTTATTAATAATAATAATAATAATAATAATAATAATAATAATAATAATAATAATAATAAGTATAGATGTGACTGTTTTTGTTTGTTTGTTTGTTTGTTTGTTTGTTTGTTTTTATTCAATAAATGCATGATGTTTCCAAAATAAATAAGCAATCATGTTAAATAATCGTGATTTCAGTATTAACCAAAATAACTGCAATTATGCTTTTTGTCATAATCGAGCAGCCCTACTCATTATTGGTTGTACTTATTTGTACTGTGTTTCCTTGTTACCCAAGATCCAAAACATTTCTTAGTTTTGAACACTGCCTGATTTTTAACTTGATTACTTATCCAAAACTTGATTATGAATTTCCATGTGTTATTTGGACTGCCTTAAATTAAGTAAATGCTTATCTCACAAAACTGTATCATACTTCATCTCCTTACTCAAACATACATTGGCAATTTGTCTTTAAGGCAATGGGCCTTACTTATCAATCTTTTAGTAAAGTTGTTTCTCAAAGTTTGCCTAAATCAAGCCAAACTAAAATTTTTAACCATATTTACAAATGTTTTGGAAAGGCTGATTTTCATCATACTCACATGTGATCACCCATAATGTGCAAGGCATGTTTCTGACACAGCTCACTGCACCTTATAGTAACCAATGTTTTGGAATTTGATTGAACTGACATAGAATGGCCCACCAGTACATATTCATAAAGATGGCCATTCATAGTCACAAAACACCTCTGAACAATGCAGAGAAAGCAAACCATAATCCCTCCCTTTCTTTAACTGGTAACATGAGCTTTGTATCATTCAACACATCAACATTTTCACAAGAAAATGAGCTACTAATTGACAAACATCTGTGAATTTCAGGAACGTAAATATTTTGCTTGTAGCTGTCATCTCAAATGAGCTACAGTGAACTTACAGACTTGGAACACATGCTTCATCTGTCAAATTCTCTGAACTGTTAAGTATGACCTTTATATATAAAAAAGACAAAATTAAAAATTAAGATGAATCATATAGCGGTCCCTATTGCCACATACAAAATCCATAATATTTTTGATGGTGGTCAGAAAAGGCAATGCAATCTGTGAATAAAACTGAGAATTTAGGCCAGCAAGTAGTGAAGGTGAGTATTAACAAGCCAGATAAACATAAGGAAAGGTAAATAATGAATGTTGACAAATATCTTCAGAACAGATGAGGATCTCTTCTTACTGTAAATGACTTGTGTTTGTAGTCTCTTCATGCCTGCTGAGCATCTGTGTTCACCCATGCCTGTGGCTGTCAGCCTCAGCTAGGCATGTATGCCCAAGCTACCCATGCCATTCTTGGCTGCTGCAGTGCCACTACAGTGCTATGCTTACCCATGGATCCTCCCATCTCTTCCTCCCTGTGACATGCCGGTCTCTCCAGCTGCAGCTTAATTTCCTGTGACTTGCCTAATTACTGTAATTAAGGATTAATTGCCATTAATTATTCACACATAAGCTCATCGCAAATCATGGGGTAAATGTCTTCTGAAAGCTGCCATGCTAGCCATGGATAAACACACTCTGATGTTTCAGGCAGCTGAATCTATCACACAAACACATTTCAAAAGAATCCTCCTGATTTTTGAGGAAAGACCCAAGTCCAACTCTCTCATTCCAATGTCAAAACAGACTGTTAGAAAAGTGGTTTGATTAAGGCCTAAAAACAGAAAGTAAATATGTGCAATTGCATATCTGAACTAATCAAATTTAAGATGATAAGTTAAAATGGAGGAGGGAAGATGAAAAGAAGTTTCAGTTGCTTCTCTCTGTCTTTTATTACTCTCTGACTTGAGCCTCACTTATCAGTCTTTTAGAAAAATTATGTCAATGTTTGTGTAAGCCAAACCAAACAAATTTTTTTATTAGGACATTTTGGAAAGGTTGATTTTCTTCATATTTACATGCATACCTTGAGCAGCTATAATGTGCAATGCACAATTGAGACAGCTCATTTGTATTTAGTGACGCCCATAAAAATCCATAAAAGTTCAAATGCAAAGATCGCTGGGAGCACGAAATGAAGGATCAGGGTAAAGACTGAAAGGAGTTCGCGAGTTCTACTCATGGTTGGGTCATACCGAAGACCATCATAAAAATGGTGCCTACTGCCATCTGGCAAGGCACACTGCAATACAGATGTGAGTGGGGAGTCAAACTCTTGCAGTTACCAGAGGACTGATCCCCCCATTGTAACCCTAGCTGTATAGGCGAGAGGCTGAGGACTACAGAAACAGAGATTGGTGCCGCCCAGTGCGCCTTAACTTCCCGGTTAATACTGGGACAGGAGACTGCCTGTGAAAACTAGGGCATGGCACAGGGATGACTTTAGACTAGACTTAGATTATTATTATTATTATTTTAAACAAATTACTAATTTAGAATGTCTTTATTGTCACTGCACAAATGTACAACGATATTTAGTTCATCACAGGAGAGCAAAGCCGCTGCATACATGCGCACCACCACTCTTGGGCACTTCAGCTCAAGGCCATCCCACATTAACCTAACCTGCATGTCTTTGGACTGTGGCGGAAACCAGAGCACCTGGAGGAAACCTATGCAGACATGGGGAGAACATGCAAACTCCATACAGAAAGGCCCCCATTGGCCGCTGGGCTTGAACCCAGAACCTTCTTGCTGTGAGGCAACAGTGCTAACCATTACACCACCGTACCGCCCCATGGCATTATAATTAATTATAATTAATTATAAATTAATTATAATTCAAGTGGTTCAAGGCGCTTACTTTTGCTCTTGCAATTTCTTTGCTGGTATTTTTGTGCACTTAAGTGAAATCTTGCAAATAAATACACTGTCAAGCACAAAGTAAGACATGTTTTCACCAGGGAGACATTCATAATGTATTTCAAGGTCTTTCAACATGTGCGCCTTGTACCCTTAAGACAGCAATCTTTTTTTCATGCAAAATGAAATAAGAGCTATCAGAGAGTGGGAGTTGACGGGTCTGGGTTTGATTCTCAAAGACGCAGTAGAAGCTCCCCACTCTCATCACTCAATGACGAGGTTCAAGCATGTGTCCTCAAGGACCCCCGATTCACCAGCCAACACACCATCCACCAGCCCTTATCATGAAAGCATGCTCTGAGGTTTGAGTAAGCCTCCTTGACCGACTCATTCTCTTTGAACTTGAGATAAGATAACCTCCACATGGTTACCATGTGTCTCTCCATCTTGCTCTCACTGTCTCTTTCATTTAGTGCCTTTTTTTTACTGTGCTTGGATGAAGAGCAGAAGTACTCCAAAGAAACTTAATTCTAAGGCAGAATTTGTTTTCTGGGATAGGAAGGGAGCTTGGATGATATCTGAAGAGTTGTGTTGATGGCAATTGGTGGTTAAAATAAAACTATGTATACTCACTACCAACTAACAGAAACTGTAACTCTGCACCTTCATGCAATCAGCTAATCGTGTCACGTTACGTTGTCCAATTTTCAACTGTCCAGTGAGCTTGTGTCCACTGTAGCCTCGGATTCCTGTTCCTGGTTGACAGGAAGGTTCTCCTGCTCTTGAAACTCATCTGCCCCAAGGTTAGACATGTTTTATGCTTCAAGATGCTTTTCTTCTCACCACGGTTATACAGAGTGGTTATTAGCTCATCCAGCCGACAGGTGATGAGCTTATGTCATCATGTGTTGTCTGGGGTCCGTCTGTCATCCGTCATTCACATTTCATGAAAATAGCTTCTTCTCTCTCAATTCTTCACCAATTTTTATTCTTTTTGGCATGAAGGTGGGTCTGCCTGGGGCGCATATAGCTTCTACCCAAATTCGCATAATTGCAATTAATAATGATTATATGGAGTAATTAAGCTCTAACGAGCAGTTTCCACACAAATCACTTCTTCTCCCTCAATTCTTCACCCATTTTGATTCTTTCTGGCATGAAGGTAGGGATACCCAGGGTGCATATAACTTCTACCCAGATTTGCTTAATTACAATTATCCATGAAGTTATGGACTAATTAAGCCTTAAAATCACTTCTCAGTCAAATCGTCACCATTTTGGATTGTTTCTGGCAAATAAATAGGTATTCCTAGAGTATATATAGTTTCTATGTTTAGCTTGTATATAATGTATATAGCATGCAACATTTATTGCGTAAGGTGGCCCACTTTAGATCGTCCCTTCTGGACTAGACGGGGCCGGAATGAGGTACACCATCATTGACGGTCTTGTTTGAGTTACTAAAGCCTTCCTGTCAGCTCAAATCAGTCTGGCCAGTCTCCTCTGATATTGCTTACCACCCTCAGACCTGTCATATGAAAGACTGTTGTGTGTGAAAATCTCAGGAGATCATCAGTTTCTGAAACACTCAAACCAGCCAGTCAGGCACAAGCATCCATGCCATGGTAAATGTCACTGAGAATATCAACTGACATGTTTCTGCATTATCTTGTGTCTTGTCCTGTTGACACATGGATTGCTGATTGGGTGTTTGTGCAAATGAACAGACATACAGTTGGTCCTATTGAAGTGGCTGATGAGTGTACCCTGGATGGTATGTAGTAATGCTTATTGCAATCATAACTGTTACCATCAACTGCATGCAGAAAACGGCACACACATACAACACGATAATATTCACCATCACTATGGAAACCTGGTGTTTAGATAAGTCTGCAATACCTACTGCTATGTGAAACAACAACAACACCAAAAAGCATTAATTAAACACTCATCTTCAGTGTTGGTGTACTTTAAAATAAATGACTTCATTGTTTCCTTGGAGATCAGAGTAAATAAATATAAGCAACGTCTACAAAAAACATAATCATCTACAATAAAAACATCTTAATTAGTCTAGCCTCTGCTGAGTGAATCTGGGGCATGTGCTTTCTGCAGCAGTTGCTGTAGGGATTATGATATAATCCTCATGGGAAGGACAGTTAACAGACTTCTTTCTGGAACTCAAGCAAGTCCGGAACAGGCATTGAGGCTGCTTTTCCCATCAGCACTGGGAGAAAGGGGAGATGTCAGAGTGCCGTTCTCACCAGGCCACAGCCGTGATTTACCACCAAATGGCCCAGTACCTGACAGCAGCAGCTGGCCAAGAGGCCTCGCCTCAGGCTCATGTCATCTACAAGATTCTTCTGCACTCAGCATTTCTGTCAACACTCAATATGACAGGCTAATTTTACCAGGAGCTGATATATATGTGTGCACATCAACCCACCTCTAAATGCTCAAGCTATGTATTGGCAATGCAGGGGTAAAAACAATCTTAATTCACCATCATATAATAAACTTACTCATACTAGCCAATCTATACATTGTATTCCCAGCAATGAAACCAGAAACACACTAGCAAAACTAAAAACACAACAGCAGCACCTCAACAGCAACACATCAAATTTGGAAACATAAAGAAATAACCAAACACAACACAGCAAAACCGAAAACATGAAAACAAATCATTTTCACTGGATTAACCAGCTAACAAACTGAAACCAGTATAATTCTTTTTCCTTATAATGGTGTCAGTCCTACACTATTTTCAATAATCAACAAGCATGTGATATTCAAGAATGATTTTCCCTTTCTATGTTGTGTCAATTTTGGGGGGGTTTGGGTTTTATTGTTGTGTTTTTGGTTTTATTGTCTTTTTTTGTTTTATTGTTCTGTCTTTAGTTTTATTGTTGTGTTTTTAATTTATTGTCAGGTTTTCAATTTTTTTGACATGTTTTTTGGTTTTATTTTCATGTTTTTGGTTTTATTGTTGTGTTTTTTTGGTTTTATTACCATGTTTTTCATTTTATTGTTGTGTTTTTAGTTTTATTCTCATGTTTGGTTTTGTTATCATGTTTTTGGTTTTATTGTTGTGTTTTTGTTTTTATTGTCATGTTTTTGGTTTTATTGTTGTGTTTTTAGTTTATTGTCAGGTTTGGTTTTGTTATCATGGGTTTTTTTGTTGTTGTTGTTTCATTGTCGTGCTTTTGGTTTTGCTGTTGTGGTTTTCATTTTGTTATCATGTTTTTGGTTTCATTGTCATAGTTTTGGTTTTCCTGTCATGTTTTTAGTTTAGCTTTTTTTTTGGTTTTGTTGTTGCATTTTTGGTTTGGTTTGCACTTACTGGCCATGGTACTCAAGGCTACTTTTATCACTGATGAGATAAGAATGGTAACTGAGAATGTTAATTTTAGGCAAAAAATATACTCACACATTACAACTCATCTAAATACTAAAGTGTTTGTTTGGTCTCATGTGAAGCGGTCATTGCTAACCCCAATGATTAGCCTCAAGGACGTAAGGCTGAGAGAAACTGAAACCTAATCTGGGTGTGTGTTTTTTTTTGTTGTTGTTGTTTTTTTGCAGCAAGCCACTTCAGGGCAGGATGGAAAGATTTATCAGAAAAAAAAGAGAAGTGGAAAAAATATCAAGAATGCAAAAGAAACGCCAATTCCAGATCAGAGTTTCATACAGGTGGCTTGAGAATATAAAGAATGAAGGATAAGGAGCCGTAAACACACCAGCCATGACGCACTGCATTCTGGGAGGGAGTTGGGAGTACAGCCTGGATTCCTGTGAACAGTAAGCCATCATGGGTCAGACTTAGTCTTATCTCCTCTGATACATTATCTTCCACTTACACAGGAATAGTTTCCCTGGTTCAGAACTGTTGTAGCTGTTGTCATCTCATGTATATTAACTCCAGATGTTTGTTTAATTTTGGGGTCCTAAGGGGCTAATAGGGGAAAGAAATGAAAGAAAATGGGAAAAATGAAGTGTAAAAAAAAATAAAGTTTCAAGACACACTGACCTCCTTCACTTATGATGCTTACTGTGGGAATGTGAAGGTTCTTTATGACACTCTTGGCTGTTTTATAAATCTGGATGACAGTTTGTGTCTCCCAGATCTTAACCTCTGTAGTCTTGGGAATTCCTTATCAAAATGTTTGCCAGATCACTTTCACAATGTTGTATCTGTGCAAAAACAGATATGATGTACTGCTTTTAGGGTAAGATAAAATATGAAAATAAGGAACGAAGCCATCTTAAGAGACATCTAATGTGTGTGTGTGTGTGTGTGTGTGTGAGAGAGAGAGAGAGAGAGAGAGAGAGAGAGAGATATCCTTTCAAGGCAATGCACTATAAGTTGACTAATAACCATTAAACATTTTGGATCCTTTATAGACTTCATTTATAGTAAAACTATAAATAAATTTATATACACTCATCGACCACTTTAATAGGAACTTGTTCTTGACTCTAAGATTCCTGTTCTTGGCTGCAGGAGTGGAACACAATGTGGTCTTCTGCTGTTGCATGCTGAGATGCTTTTCTGCTCACCATGGTTATAAAGAGTTGCTATGAGTTACTATATCCTTTCTGGCAGCACGAACCAATCTAGCCATTTTCCTCTGATCTCTCTTATCAACAAGACATTTCCATCCACAGAACTGTCGCTCACTCAGTGGTTTTTTTTCATACCATTCTGTGTAAACTCTAGAGACTGTTGTGTATGAAAACCCCAGGAGATCAGCAGTTTCTGAAATGCTCAAACCAGTCTAATTGGCACCAACACCCAACACATGCCACAGTGAAATTCACAGAGATCACAATTTTCCCCATACTGATGTTTGAAGTGAACATTAATCGAAGCTCTTTATTTGTATTTTCATGATTTTACCTAATGACGTGGCCGGTGAGTACACATTTAGTTAATAAACTCACTAAAATTGCAATAAAACTACTATGAATTCATATTTTATTTTAGATTATTTGAAGTTTCAGCAAAAAACATTTACTGCACATTTACTGCACCTTACGGCTGAAGAATCTCTTTCTACATTTCAATTTTTTTAACATTATGTGACAAACAAATTCTTATCTGTTGTTACTGATTGTTCGGATCATTTTGTTAGTCCATTAATTGGACAATTTTACACCTTTTTAAAAAGATTCATGCACATTTACAGTACCAGTCAAAAGTTTGGACACACCTTCTTAATTCAATGGTTTTTCTTTATTTTTATGAATTAAAAGTCACTTCATGTCTGAAAGTAATGATGGATGTCGTTTCTCTTTACTTAGTTGAGCGATTCTTGATCATAATATGGATTACTACCTGGCCCAGATCATCGCACAGGCTTCATATGGCTTAAGCCTAGGGGCCCCCACGCCCCCTGCCTCGCAGGGGGGCC
>JAODVO010000002.1:23804512-23814536 GCA_025400055.1 Notarius lentiginosus
GGGGGGGGGGGCGAGTGGGGAGCCGAGTATGCACTGGAATGGAGTCAGTTGTGTGGCAGAGTGCTTGAGTGAGTTTTGTGCATAGTTGGCCCATGGGAGAAATTGTGCCCAATCCCCCTGGTTCTGCATTCAGAAGATGCGCAGGAAGCATCCCACCTCCTGATTGGCGGGCTCAACCTGGTCATTGGACTGAGGGTGGTAACCAGCTGTGAGGCTTATAGAGATACCTAATTTTTCCATGAAGCAGGACCACAGTCTGGAAATGAATTGGGGACCCAGGTCACTTACGATGTCCTCCGGAATACCAAAATAATGGAAAACATGATGAAAGAGTTGTTCAGCAGTTTGGAAAGCAGTGGATAGTCTGGATAATGGGGTGAGTCTGAGTGCCTTAGAGAATCTGTCTCTGCTGACCATGATCACTGTGTTACCTTGGAATGGTGGCAAGTCTGTGATGAAATTGATGGCAATGTGTGACCAGGGTCTCTGAGGTACCTGGAGAGGACATAATTCCTGGCAGGTGGAGATCATGGTACTTTGGCTTGGACACAGGCTGAGCATGAGGAGACAAAGTGGTTAATTTCAAAATTCATATTTTCCTACCAGTATTTGTTCTTTAACAATTGGTATGTTTGGTGACTGCTGGGATGGCCCATGGTGGGAGATGCAGGTGCCCAGGTGATGAGCCTACCTCTGAGGTTGGGTGAGACATACAAAAGTCCAGAGGGACAGTTCTTGGGAGGGGTCGGAGGTTGTGACTGTTTGATTTCCTTGTCTAGGTCCCAAGTGATAACTTGAGCAAAGCAGTCAGGTGCTCAGATGGGGTTTGGTTCAGAGCTATGGGATGAGGAGCTGTGAATTCAGGAAAGCACATCTGCCTTGGTGTTTTTGGTGCCAGGATGATAGGATATTGTGAACTGAAAGCATGTGAAAAACAGGGCCCACCTGGCTTACTGTGAATTGAGACATTTGGCATTCTTTAGGTACTCAATGTTCTTGTGATCCGTCATGATCATAAATGGATGTAAGGCACCTTCCAGCCAATGTCTCCACTCCTCTAGGGCCAACTTGATGGCTAAGAGTTCTCAGTTGCCAATGTCCTCATTCCGCTCAGTAGGTGTAAGCTTCTTAGAGAAGACGGCCACTGAGTGCAGCTTGGGTTTCTCCCCAAAATGTTGAGAGCACTCCTCCTACTCCCATTTCTGATGTGTCTACCTCCACCACAAAATGCTTGGCAGGGTCAGGATGCTGTAGTATGGGAGCAGTGGTGAAGGCAGCTTTGAGCTGCTTGAAGGCTTCCTCAGCTGCTGGGTTCTATTGGAGGCACCATGGCCCATTCTTTAAGAGTGAGGTCAGAGGAGCGGTGATGGTGCTAAAACCCCTAATAAAGCACTAGTAGAAATTTGCAAAGCCTAAGAAGCATTGCAACTCTTTCACTGATGTGGGGTTGGGCCATGATGTGACTGCAGAGACCTTAGACTGGTCCATACTGACTCCTTCAGCACTGATGATGTACCCAAGGAAGGCGATCTGGCAGACGTGAAATTCATATTTCTCTGCTTTTACGTAGAGATGATTCTCAAGTAGGCAAGAGAGTACAGATCTGGCATGCTTATGATGACTGTCTTCATCGGGGGAGTAAATTAATGTCATCTATGTATGCTATGACACATTTCCCCAGCATACCCCTTAAGACATCGTTAATTAGACACTGGAAGATGCTTGGTGCTGAAGAAAGGCCATAAGGCATCACCAGGTACTCAAAATGGCCGGTGGTAGTACGAAAAGACGTCTTCCACTTGTCCCCTTCTCAGATTCTGACCAGGTTATATGCACTGTGTAAGTCCAACTTTGAAAAGATCTTGGCAGAACATAGTTGTTCCAAGGCAGAAGGTACTAGTGGGAGCAGGTGGGGTACTTCACAGTGATTTCACTATAATCTATACATGGCCAAAGACCTCATCCTTTCTTCTAAATAAAAAGAAGCCAGCAGATGCTGGTGACATGAATGGTCTGATATACCCTTGGTTCAAGGCCTCTTGTACATATTCCTCCATAGCTGCTTGTTCAGTTAGGGATAGCAGGTAGACGTGGCTACATGGAGGAGTAGTGCCAGGAAGGAGGTCAATGGCACAATCATATGGATGATGAGGGGGCAGACCACATGCCTTACCTCTGCTAAACACCTCCTTCAAATCCAGATAGCATGCAGGAACATTGTCGAGAGAATTGGGCTATGGGCTCTCCATGGAGGTTGATGAGATGGTTAATTGAGGGCAATGTAGACTGGTGACCATTGAAGAATGTCCTTATTCTGTCAAGAGATGAGTAAGTCATGGAGTTGAAGCCAAGGATAACTGAGGATGATGTCATGATTGGCAGTTTGAATGATGAATAACGAAATGTGTTCTGAATGGAGAGCTCCCACCTGAAGCTGTCGAGGAGCCATACAGATAGTGACTAGTCCGTCCCCTATGGGGCCTCCATTGATGGTTTTGAGACTGAGTGGTCTTTGCAAGGTGTCTGTGGACAAGTAGACTCTCTGGATGATTGAAAGATTGATGAAGTTCCCCTCTGCTCCTGAGTCAGTAAATGCAGAGAAAGTATAAGTCTGGTAGCTTCAAGATTATTGGTAACTTAAAGGACTGTGCTTTATGATTAAACAGGTGACTCACTAGAACTGGACAAGCAGTGGCACCCCGAGGTGGACGAACAGGACATTAGGCGATAAGATGGCTGGACTCATAACAGTCGAAACTCAAATCCGCTTACCGCCAACTCTCTCTCTCTCTATCTCTCTCTCTGACTGCTTAAGGTGGGCCTGAGACACCTCCATGGGTGTGAATGCATTGGTGGCAGGAGACAGAATGGCAGCGGGTTGCAAAGAGGGCCTATTGCTGATGAGGTGGTCTAGACGAATAGCCAGATCAATGAGTGAGTCGAGGGATAGATGCTCATTGCAACAGGCCAATTCACTCAGTACCTCTGGACATAGCCCTTGGCAAAAAGTGGCCTTTAAAGCAGGTTTATTCCAGCCACTGCAAGCAACTAAGGTTCCAAAGTCCAGGGCATATTCAGTGACTCGTTTATTTCCCTGTTTGATTAATAGAAGACTCTCTCTGACCTCCATCATCTCGGGTTCATGATCAAAGACTCGTCTAAACATTTCCAAGAAACGATCATAGGAAGTGGTGTGTTTACTGTCATGCTCCCATAACATGCTAGCCCACTGTAGAGCCTTGCTTGTAAGTAGCGTGAGAAATTTAAGAGTCTCTGCTCATCAGAGACTCCAGTGAGTGAAGAGAAATATGGGGAGCATTGGAGAAGAAATCCCTTACATAGCTTCACCCAAGAACTTCTCTGGTAGTGGGATGAGCTGGTCAGAGCTGGCAGAGGGTGTGGAGTGTGTTAGGAGGACCTGCAACATCACCGCAGCGAGCTGCACCATCCTAGAGTTGAGGTCACTGAACGTCTGCTGGTGTTCTCCTAATAAATGCCCCTGAGCGTTTCATGTGGTCTGCTTCACCTCCTCTGCTGCATCCATCAGTGGCAAAGTATCCTGTCAGGATGCAGGCACTTACAAATGCAGGCACAAGGAAGAGCAGGAGAAGCAAACAGCTGACTGAGCCAAATCAGGAAGCAGGAATCGTAGTCTAGGTAACAGGCTGGGGTCGGTTGATCAACGAGCAGGATAACGTGGGTGAGACAAAGAAACATGGTCGGGAAAAATGTAAACAAAGATCGAAACACTGAAAGTTAAGCGGAAAGTAAACAGCTCAGTAAAGTTAGGTGAATGGACGCTGAGCTTAAATAGGGGAGATGATTACAGGGGAATGAGAGGTGCAATTAGTATTCAGGTGACAGAGGGCGCTATGACTCTTGGGTGCTGTAGTCCAGAGCAGCCATGTTTGCATACTGGTTCGAGCTTGTGCTCTCAACGTCGTTATTGACACACTGTAGGCCATAATTATCAAAATAAAAATAGAAAAATCCTTGAAACATTTTAGTTTACATGTAATAAATCTGGAATATATAAAATTTTCACTTTCTTAAATAACTGATTTAAAATATTGAACTTTTTCATGATATTCTAATTGTTTGAGATGCACTAGTAAATATACTTACTTGTAAGAGGTGCCACCCAAATGTGAGTCTATGCAAGTCTTTAACCCTTTTGCAAACAGGTGATCTGAGACTGGTCTCTAATTTATTGGCATCACAATTCCCACAGAGCACAGTCATCTGCACCCCAACCAATTGGGTTTTTTTTTTGTTTGTTTGTTGTTGTTTTTTGAGCACGAATGTAATTAGACAATTCTCAACTCTGTATTTCAAGTTCATGCCCACCCACGGCAATTACAGATCATGTCTGTTCTTTTACTTTCAGGATGGCACACTTTTATTTTTGTGGAACCATGGAAATAAAAGAAAATATTGCTTTTTTTAATCTAATGTGATTGCACAATTCTCAACACTCTTTTTCAGGTTCAACTCAAGTTCATTGGTGGATGTGCATCTCTGAATCTTGTTTATAGAGAAAAAGTGAGTTGCCTAGCTGGATTGAGATGTAACTAATGGCCTTTTGATTTCTCAGTTTGTTGTTACAAACTGTCTTTTTATTGCTTTCTGTTTGCTAGTTCAATCACAGTGTCACCAGTCTGCACTACAACTTGAACGAGGCTACAAGCAAGGCTCAATGCTAAACATTTAACTAAACACTGCTGAACAGCTATATCAAGTCTACAAGATTGGCATTATAAAGATTATTTATGTTTTTTAATTTATTTACGGCATGTTTTATTATATTTCAAGAAATCACATTTTGTCTATGACTCATAACTAAATGTCACTGTCTAGTGGAGCTAAGATCAGAAAAGGCAGACAGGAAAATATCAAACCAGAATATCAGTTGAAACAAATGTTACTTAATAGTTCACACTAAACTGTGCTATTGTGTGTGCTTAAATGCAGTCAGGTTGATTGCGTATTGATTGAATCCAGCTGTGCGCAATTAGTTTGAGATTAGTGTGATTAACAAGAGAGAACTTTTGCCTGTGTCAGCCTTGACTCTGAATTTCAGCAGTGATGTGACAGCATTTTAAGGTGGACCTGATTTTTTAAATAAGAAACTTGTGTGAACAAATTTCAGTCCAATTTGATTAATATATCACTAATAGGGGAAAGGGGACATTAGACCACACACTTTTTTTTAATTATATGGTCTAAAGAATGTAACTTTATTAACAGTGTAATAGAGCAAACAAACAAACAAACAAACAAACAAACAAACAAACAAACAAACAAACAAATACTTACAAATTAACTGGTATCAAATCCAATGATAAAAGTGCAACAGTTTTCCAACAAGTCAACTTCTTTTACAGTAGAGCCTATTTCCCACAGGTGTGGGGCCTCAGCAGAAGAGTACAGCTTTCAATTTCATTTTACTGGGTACAGTTATCAGACATTCCATTTGGCTCCTGAGTAATTTACAATAATGTCTGACATGCTGGTGATAAAATTCTAATGCCCCCCTTTCCCATGTATCATTTAAGAGTTTAAATACAACATTTGGCATTTGAATCTGAACTGCTTCCCCTGAAAAATGATTATCACCAACTGCCACTGATGGGGACTCCAAAGCACTTCTAAAAGTTGCTGTGTATAAAGGTGTCTTCTAAATGATGTAAACATAATAAAAATATGTAATTTATACTGGACAGTATATTCCATATATAAAAGTGCGGTAATCCAGTGCAAATTATGATTGGAAATCGAATATGAATTATTTTTTTCTGAATATACGGGTATTTGGTATTTATTTTATAAATACCACATTTCTTGTGTAAATGCTCATACAAATTATTTTATGTATAAATCCATTTGTATCCAGCTTGATAAATGAAGCCCGCTGCCCAACCAGCACTGACAAGAAACTGGAGAAATGTTATTCTAGATCTTTTAAATGTAAATATAACTCAAGAAAGGGGAAGGGGTTGTTCAAGGGAGGCTCTAATTGTTCTCCTAGTGCCTTCTGTTACTGATTAATGTAGGAAAGCATTTTCATTTGGGTACATAAGTTTGTTTGTCGGATTTAAATATTTATGGTAATGGGCCTTCTGCTTGATCTTTAATGCTTTACACACTGTTGTAAACAGTTTCTAAGAATATCCATCACCCCAAGCCATTCTCTCTCTCTTTATGGAGTTTATGGCATAAATATGACAGTGCATGCATCACATGTGCACACACAGAAATTTGCTGTCATACAAATACCAAAAGACTGAAAAAGAGCACCGTCAATGTTTGCACGCATTGTTTAATTTTTCCATTATAGCACAGCAGCCTGCATTTTAAGTTCCATGCTTAATTTATATTAAGGTGACCAGATTTCTGAGAAGAAAACCAGGGACATTTTCAGTTCGGCGGTGAAAATATCATTAAAATATCTAATGTTTTCATCTTTGTCATAAAAAGTGGGGACATTTGTGCTTTTCATGTATTTTGATCATGCATTGCATAAAAAGTAGGATTTTCCTCACTGAGTGCACTGCAGGCCTATTCTGCAAGTGCTTGAGGTTAACATGAATTAAAGACAATGTGAAAATCTCTGGTATGGGTACATAATTTAGATTTATAGAATCTTAAATTGTAGGCTAGCTGAAATAGATGTTTTAGACCCATGAAAGTAAATATATTAAATTAATTGCCATATATGGCACTAGTAATGGACAATGTATTTAAAAATATACAAAACACACAACAATTTAAATAGTTTACTTCAATCCAAGTAATTTCAAGGTATAGTAACTATTATTATTATTATTATTATTATTATTATTATTATTATTATTGAGGATACAAATTATTCCCGATCTCCCATAGCCTAAATTGTAACCATAGCTGAATTGCTGAACGAGTCTAAATGAGTAGCCTTAATCAAAATGTGTAGTCCGCTATACATCAAAACAAATTATACAAATTACTGATACTTTGGTAACATTGCCATAAGCCTACAGCTTTACATAGCCAGCTACTCTGTGCAGTAACACACCAATTTGGGTGTAAATTAGCTTATGCCATTGAACTGTTACAATTTCACCTCAGCTGGATTTCTGTTACAGCAACGCTACATCTAGCAACAACTTCAGCTGACTGACTGGCGCTGCACTTAGCTTTCTCCTGCTAGTGTTGGCTGCAGTAGGCTATGTTTTTTTAGGTCAACTGCTACACCTCACTACAGTGTGACAAGCAATGTTACACATTTAAAGGCTAAATAACATAGATGACAATGTCACTTAGGCCTACAAGAAAAGACTATGGTTCACCTGTCCAGGAGCAGATGAAGGACACCTGGACAGCTCCTGGTGTCAAAGCTTCACCAATCAAAATACTGGAAAGGCTACCACAAGAAGTGTTCTAGTACAGGGGTTCTTAACCTTTTCTACTGTAAGGCCCACCTATTCATACTTGTAATGAGCCGGGGCCCATTAAAAAAGATCCCCAAATATTTTGGCGCATCTATTCTATTAGAATCTAATCTATTGTAAAGTATATTAATGGAATGCGACATCACTCCCTGTTACAGATGAGAGCCCAAAAATTTAAAAAATGCAATAAAAACAAACTGTTTTTAATTGTAGGCATTGTATTCAAAACTGTATGGATGTGCCAGAAGCCAACATAAAAGCATGTATGCAGGGCATTCTCAGTCAAAAGGGATTAATGATCCAAAAGTAGAGTCAGGTTGATTAACACAAGAACTTATTGTCATGTTTGTGTAGAACAAACAAGCAAATTATTAAAACCAAGAAGTACACTCATCTCATTATCTCTAGCTGCTTTATCCTGTTCCATAGGGTCACAGGCAAGCTGGAGCCTATCCCAGCCAACTACGGGCGAAAGGTGGGGTACACCCTGGACAATTCATCACAGGGCTGACACATAGACACAGATAACCATTCACACTCACATTCATACCTACAGTCAATTTAGAGTCACCAGTTAACCTAACCTGCATGTCTTTGGACTGGGGGGGAAACTGGGGCACCCGGAGGAAAGCCACGCGGACACAGGGAAAACATGCAAACTCTGTACAGAAAGGCCCTCGCCGGCCACGGGGCTTGAACCCGGACCTTCTTGCTGTGAGGCGACAGTGCTAACTACTACACCACCATGCCGCCAAAGTACACTCAAAAGAAATTAATATAGAAACCACTCAATGGGATATATCCTTACACACTATCAAAGGATATTTTTTATGAGTTGGAAAATTATCCATTCGTTGAGTTTCCCAACATCTCAGACTACCTGGTGCTGCAGACCTCATTCTGCATGAACAAACAAATGAAAGCCTGGAAGAGCATGGAGGCGTACAACTTTTATATGTGGCTGGGTTTAAGATCTGGAGATCAGGACACTACAAGATAGAAAGTGGTAGACAGATCTACGTGCAGGAGGATTGTTTATTAGCAGGCGTGATATTTACAAAAATGAAAGCAAAACAGAAAGTAGAATCATAAAGCAGAGTATTTAAACAGCATTATAAACATGGCTAGAAACAAACGTGATCATAGAAACAAATGTGATCATACAATATGTGCTGATGATACTTCGCAAAGCCTCTGTGTAAACAGCATCTGTATCTGCGCATGCTGATTGTGCTCAAATCAGTGTCAGGTGTTTCCCTGACCAGGTCCCAAGCACGCACACAACATGCTCCGTGAGCTAGCATGGCTGCAAGAGCTGCCCCAGACTCAAGTGCGCGAAGGCATGACAGTCAAGTGTTCGCCTGCTGTGTGACCACAACTTTTAGCTGACGTGTATATCGGCATGTGTCGCCACCAAAAAGCCTCATTTTCATTGACAACCTATCGCAAAGCATCACGAGCTGTAGTGTGATGGTAGCTTAATGAGGCGTATGTGACGTTGGATGCAACCCAGCAATTGTACCCTACTATGAATTAAAATTAGCTTCAGCTTGAAAAAAAATTGCGGCCCACTAGAGGGTGCTTCACACAGCCAACAAGAACTTAAACACTATTCTAGAATATCTCTGCTATCGGCCTGAGCCCATCTTAAAGTGATCCACAAGACAATACGCGAGGCGTCTGCTGAAATCTGCTAAATGTTTCGGTCTGTTTTTTTTCCGGGTCTGTTAGTCATGGTTAAAAATGGGGACATTTCCGGGGATGGTTCCAGCCGGGGATAGGCCACCAAAAACAGGGACTGTCCCTGGAAAGTGGGGATGTCCGGTCACCCTAACTTACACCCCTCTGCAGCCAACATTACTGACAGTAGTTAACTAGCATCCATGCAAATTCCATTAGGACATTCAAGACAGTCCAGATTTTTATTTTAGTTATTTTTTCTGTAAGTTACTTTTTAATCTTGACTAACAGGGTTGTACATTCCAGTCATAAGTGAATATCATTGTCACTGAAAATAAATTGAAAATGAGAACTTATTCTGAGAGAATTCACAGTAGTCATAATCACTGCTGTAAACAGTGATGTCCTGATGCTAACACTGCAACTGCATTAGGCTATCTATTAGATGCTATTAATTAACAACAGAATGTGCATCCAAACCGAATGTTTGTTGCAGGCGATTTTAACCATGCAAACCTAAAGACAGTCCTACCAAAATCCTATCAGCATGTCCAGTGCCCCACAAGAAGAAAAAACACACTAGACCAGGGGTTCTCAACCTTTTCACATTTGTAATGAGTCGGGGCCCATTAAAAAAGATCCCAAATTATTTTGGCTCATCTATTCTAGTAGAATCTAATAATCTATTGGAAAGTGTATTAATGGGATGCAGCATCACTCCCTGTTACAGATAGGAGCCCAGGAATTAAATAAATGCAATAAAAACATTTTTTAATTGTAGATATTGCATTTAATACTGTATGGATGTGAAAACCAAGCATGCAGGGCAGTCTCAGTCAAAAGGGATTAATGATCCAAAAGTGGAGTCTGGTCTATTAACACAAGAACTTATTGCCATGTTTGTGTTCAGCAAA
>JAODVO010000002.1:23814636-23825371 GCA_025400055.1 Notarius lentiginosus
TTCTGAATAAAATATGGAATTTTGAAACTTCCACATCATTGCATTCCATTTTTATTTACAATTTGTACTTTGTCCCAGCTTTTTTGGAATTGGGGTTGTATATTAACGAAAATATTCCTTTTATTAAAAATGAAAAAGTTCATAACAAATCGTCCTTTTCTTCATAAACTCTTATGAACATTTGTTCTGCCTCCATTTGCTTCTCTTTTCTTTATCTTTCAGCAGTCTGTAAAAAGAGACCTCCAATTTCTTGTTAAATCTATTTGTACAGTCAATCACACAACACCTCTTTCCTACTTTTTCACAGCATTAGAGCTGTGTTACTTCCGCCTATGGTGAAGTCACGTATTCCCGCTATCGTAAGTTATTGCTCCCTTTGTTGTCTAATTAACACAATTACAACAAGGAAAAACTAAGAGATTATGCAGCCTGATAATAATCACGATTTAATTTTTATTTCATTAATTTAGATCATCACAAATTTGTATTTCAATTTATCGTCATATAATATATCGTGGCATGCCTAGTGTGCAGTGCTTAAAGTGTTGGGATAGTAAGTATACAGAGACAAGAAAATAAGAATTACTATGGGTAAATATGTAAATTAACATAATAAAAAAGATACAGTTATAATCTTGGTTCCTCTGGATTTTCTTTGCTCACATTAAAAACAGCAATTATTATTATTATTATTTTACCATGAGTGGTTTATGCTACAAATGTGCAGTGTAGCATCATATTTAAATCCATTTGAATTCTTAATCTTTATAATTAAAAGCACTTGGTTCAACATCTCTGTCCATGCACATGAGATGAGTTGTTCATGTGAATTTACCCTCATAAATTCAGACCATTCTTTTTTATTGAGTAGCACATTTCAAACCATGAAGAAAAAAAATTATCAAAAAACCTCAACTAAATACTAACCTCTGTATGTCCCATCTCTTCTCCCTGTGTTATCACTCTTCCTTGCATTACTGAGCCCTTTCTCTTCATTTACTGAGTGGCGCTATACTGTGGAGATTCTGTTCTGTTCTGTTCCACTGCCATGGTTCAGGATCTTTTCTCTCTTTGCTCTGTCTAACACTGTCTCATCTACAGCATACTTTAGTCTGAGAAAGACACTACATAAATAGAAATCACTCATCATTATGATAGCTAAGGACAAAAGAGGAAGCATAAAGAGGATGAGAAACAATTCCAAAGCGAGCGAAGCCGCTTTCTTCCAAACCAATGGAGCGCTAATATCTCGGTGCTCCTGAAAGGCGTCAGAGTCTCGGTGGACGGAGGGAGACAGTGGAAGAAGGACAGAGTGAAAGGAAGGGAGTGACACATTTCAGATGAGCCTCATATCCATGCGGTGCTCCTTACAACATGCTGTCACTCACTCAGTGGGATGGAGACGGGGTAATAAACAACAATGAATGAGCAACTGAATTTCATTTGCCGTGAATAAGCTTCCCTAAGATGCCAGACGACTGGAATAAAATTAATCTTGTGTGTATGTGAGTGACTGAGTGGCAGAGAAAGCATTAGAGACACTGTGATGTATGTGTAAAGGCAAAATGAACAAAAACAATATGTGTGTGTCTCTGTGTGTGTGTTTTCATATTATCAGCCCTACCTTCATCCCCAGATCCTGATCCAGGCTCTGTAACACACAAAAAGGCACATATTCACTCAGCGTCGTTACAGAGTCATTGTCAGAATTATGATCTGAATAACAGCAGCAGATGTTATGCAGATAAAGACATGAAGAGAAAAAAAGGTGCATTCAGGCCAGTGGATGTCGAATATATAAAGTACAATATAATAAATGGACGGATTAACAAATAATATATATAGCTGACAGATTAATATATTAAATATCTGTAGGATGATGGAGTCATAAAAACAATCTTGTGACTTTTAAAGAGTCACCATTCAGACTATTTCCTTTTTTTAAATCTTTGTGGAAAAAATGGGGATGAGACATTTCAGCCCCCCCCCCCTCTCTCTCATATGCATAGTATTTATGTTGATCCTGCACATAAAATCATTACATCGCAATATTTAATGCTGAAGCTTCGTAACTGCCGTAATGTAGCTTTATGATTATGTTAATGTCCTATAGGTGATGGGATTTATATTATTAGTGCTGAAATAATCCTTATTATGGTTGTTATTTACCACACAGTGCAGCACACGAGTATAACTCTTGGTGTAGTCGCCCTACTGTAAAAACACTAACACATGAGATCATAAAAATGTTACAAACACCATTCTAATGTCTACAAGGTTAACTTTATCAGTATTCTTCACACACACACGCACGCACGCACTCCTCTTTGATCCTCTCTGGTGAAATAATAACAACACTAGTGTTTTTATTCAATGCAGTTCAACTCAATTAAATTTTATTTATTTACACCTTTTAACAATGGACATTCACAAAGCAGCTTCACAGAATATGTATGTGGATTTAGATCCCTATAAATACTGTATAATAATACAAAGTGTTGAACAGCTTTCCAGTCTCATCCCTACTGCTGCATGTACCGGTGTCTTATGGACAACACTGTTACTTTCTGATTAAGAGCCGATTTATTATTTGATTTTTCTCTCTCCATATTTTAGAGAACATAGTTTTTCTTTTCTCTGTGCTTTGGCCTCCTGTCCACATGAAAACTGTGTTTTGCATCACTTGCTATGGTATGTTTACATGCACAAAACAGTCCTGTTTTTGCCCTTATTTGGAAAAAGACAATATTCTTCCTCAGCTGTTTACATGGCTAGTGAAAATGAATATTCTACTAATATTCCCATTTACATGCAGCTGTCCATACTGTGATTGTCTAGTCAGTTTGTGTCAAACGCACAGAACTGACTGTAAACAGGTAAGAAGCCTTCTGTCGCAAACTGCCATAAAACCCTTGTTTGAGTCACATATTCTGAATATGCTGTACACGTACATGGAATGTTCCTAAAACCCGAATAATATTGCCAGAATCCACATATCTTAATTGGAATAAGGCCAAATTCGGAATATCCACATGTAACATGCTGTTTACATGACCTGTATCAAATTGCGAATATTGTCATACTCTGAAAAACAGTGGGATATCAGTGTGAATGTAAACATACTGAGCGAAAATTAAGCTTTTCAGAAACACCATTCAGAGCAGAGAAATAAAAAATTGGAATTTGTTTCATGTGGATGGGAAAAAGGGATGTTTCTGAAAACACTGACACTATAGTTACTCCAGGGGCGGATCCAGGAAAATGGGAAGAGGGGGGTGGCATCAACCCAATAAGGCTGGGGGTCCGGGGGCTGCCAGAGGCCCCACGAAGCTCTGCAGTTTTTAAATGCCCGGAGATGCATTTTGAGCTGTCAGAGGCATGTTGTAAATGAAATCTCTTTTAGAAAATTACCATATCAATAAATGTTTTAAAAGTAGGAACTCTCAAAACCATTTTATTAGTCACTGAAAATTATATTGTCAGAGTTGCAGGTATATGCGTAGAACATAATTACAACTGATATACGGTAATATTTATGAAAGTTGCATTGTCATATAATGTCTTACCACATGACACACTACAGTGTAGTACACTGACCACAAAAAACACCTTATACCAATACATTATTACTATTTTAGCAACTGCAATCTGAGCTCCTGGTTAGGACATTCAGTGTACATATAGGACAGTGAATATATCCAGGTAAACTGAGGGAATGGAAGTGGCCACTTAAGACAAAGCTTAATACTGAGAGAACTATAAACAAAGACTGCAACAGTTGCATGTCTGTAATACAAAGTCAGTAACTGCGATCTGAGGCCCTGAGTCTAACAGACTGAGATAACGATACAATGATTGTGTGAGTTGCATGTGAACAAGTCCTATAATAAGTCTTAGTTCCCAAGACTCAGGGGATTTCAAGCAGATTTTCTTCAGAGCTGTTGCAAAAATCAACATCTCTCACAGACCTATCCAGCCACTGTAGTAAAAATCAAAGTGAGGCTCACCCCCAAAACAGCACGTCATGTACATACGCAGGGTACAGTAAGTACAGGATGCCCTATTAATGAATACGAGCAGTAGCCGGACAGCCAACACACGTGTGTACGCAGTAAGCCTGCTGTAGCATCTTATCATTTTGGCTTGTGAACATGCGTGTTAATGATACCATGAACATAAAAGGATGGCGCACACCCTTTAGATGAAGTCTACAGTGCAGTCTGGGAATACAGTATGTTATGTTGATGCACAAAGTTCCCACGCCCTGTTAAAATCCAGCAGGACTTGCCCAGCTTGCTTTTCACTGCATTTGTGTCACAAGCGAAAAAACCTAAACTGGGACTTACAAATTTATACCACAAACTCTTCAGCTCAATCCCACATAAGTATTTATTTAGTTTATTTTTTAAACCTTATGAATTAAATCAAAAAATGGCAGGCATATCTTAGTATCTGCAATACTAAAACTATATTTTTGATGGGGACGTGCATGCCATGTGTGCCCCCCCCCCCAAATTGGTGCCAGTGTTCTGGAACATCTCTGCTATTGGCCTGAGCCCATCTTAAAGGTGATCCACAAAACACTACAGGAGGCGTCTGCTGAAATCTGGTAGATGTTTCGGTCTGGGGTTTTTTTTCTGTCTTTTTTTTTCTGGGTCTGTCAGTCATGATTAAAAACGGGGAGATTTCCAGAGATAGCTCCAGCTGGGTACAGGCCACCAAAAATGGGGACTGTCCATGGAAAACGGGGATGTCTGGTTACCCTAATTTATATGTATGCTGGATAAAGGAGTTGTGTTGTTTATTTATACTTAATCAAATACCATATATAGTAATTTTTATATAATCAGTGCTTGTGTATTTTTAATTACTGTTCTTCCATGCACATACACATGCATTCACTCGTGCACACACACACACACACACACACTGACATCTCTCTGATATCACAGCATCCATCACCATCGCATAATTATAACGCTCCTATTTATCATCATATATCTGTCTCCTACTCTTTCATCTGTCAGGGCCCAGGGTTGCCTTTATTTATAGACTCCCAATTGCCACCTATGGAGTAATTACATTTTATGCGTTAATTGTGGTAAATACAGTCTTTACTCCTAAAGCTCAAAATACACCGGTGATGAGAACAATGTGTTCCTTAGAAAGCTTTGACCAAATATAACAGAATGCAGTGATACACAAAATAATTTTGTTTCTAATTAAGAATGTTAAATGTGCCATCTAATGAAAAACTGTATTTACCTTGTGTAAACTTCAGTATGTGGAACTGACATATCACAAACTTCAAACACTGTTGCCTCCTCTTTCAAATGCAAATCAAGCATATGCAAAAACTGGCCAATTCCAAAATCCTCAACTGTTTTGTAACAGTCATGACTCATTAATATTTATACCCTCAATATTTGCAAACAGCTAGTGTTTTGCTTTACAGCATTTTGATGTACTGAAATTTGAAAAGCCTGAATTTTCTTGTTATCTACATCTGTTTTCATATTTTACCAAATTTTGATCCATTATACAGATAATAAAAACAATTTCAGGCAAAAAAAAAATTCTGTTTTCTTTTCCCATTTTCTTTAAATGTCAGAAAGCCCTATTTTTAGTCAGAACAAAGGACAAATTGCATTACAAAAAACAATCATAAATTTTCAATAAATCAGGAAATGTTTGCTAAAATAAAATATTGTTGATTACAAATACATGTTTTAAAATTTTACTTCATACAGTAAAATGTTTCTAAGACTTCTTTCATCTGTAATAGCCTGATGAATTGATAATTAGTACTCACATAACAGTCTGTCCACTATGTTGAAAAATGTTAAACAGATACTACATCAAGTAATTCCCAATTATAACTCCTGTTTCTGCTATTTTAGCAACATTATTTTAATATGTTTTAAATGACTGGGGCAGGGTGTTAACTTGTGGAATTTTTTTGCAAATATTTACCAACAAGTACATTCCACTCTGTCTGGCCACTTTAATGAGTTAAGTGAGTTAGTGAATTTTGACCTTGCTGATGACTTGCCAAAGTACTACTGACCAATTGATAAGCGCAAATGTTTGCACATCGCATCTACTGAACTGTCATAAAGGTGCTGTGAAAAGGTCAAATAAAAAAGACAAACACATTTAAAATTCATTTGTCCAAATGTTATGTGAATGTTACATGAATTCGTAAATTATGTGAATTCACTGCATTTTATGTCCAACTGTATTTTATGTCAGAAATTAGTGTTAATACTTCATAAAATGTGTTCATGAATTTGAAATATATTGAACAATATAGCTGGTAAATGCCTGATGCAATATGGTGCAATATTGACCGCATTCTCTTTGGATCTTCAAAATTAAGACAGATGTTCACCTAAATTAGCACGTAACAAGACAGACAAGTTTTACTGTCACACCAGTGCTGAAAAGCAGCGCTAAACAGGACTTCTGGGTTGCACTTCCTGGAGAGTGCTCCTCACAGCTGATGATAAACTCCATCTCCCAACAGCCCCTACACTGACCATATGCTTCTAACAATGCACACCTGTTTGGAGTTTATTTTGGTAATTAGTTATTGTTAAAAGTCTGACTTTTGTGCACCTTTTAGTCTTGAATTTCTTGGCTTCCTGCCATGTTGGTCAGCCCAGTTTATTCCATGTTCCCAGTGCCTTGGTATGGCAGCAGGGGCGTGATAAAATATCAACTGTGGGTGGTGAGGAGTCAGGTAAAACCAGCAGGTAACATATGATAAATTTCACCTGTGTTTGATTACTGGCACTTTCCTTTTGTGTTCTTTCAGGGAAGCCAGTAACCAGAGAAAAAGAGAGCTGAGCAACCCAGCGTCATGTGTGTGTGTGTGTGTGTGCACATCCACATGCACATTAGCCCAGTTTAAGTTGCTGAAGAAGTGAAAGTAAGCAGTGAATAAATACACCTTGTGTTGTCTCAAGCCTGTCTTCCAGTACCTCATTTCCCACAAGCCTCAAAAGGGTTACACTGGTGCCAAAACCCAGGAGTTGAGGAGAAAACATTGTCATGGAGTCTGTGCCAGTTGCCAAGATCCTCTCAACCTTTATCAACACCCACAACACCCAACATCAGACCTCACTGCCCTGAGGGAAGATCAGAAGCAGAATTTCCAGGCTCTGCTCCAGGCCCAGGCAGAGGATCTGCAGGTGATCTGGAGCCTGGTCCAGCCAATGGGTACTCCAGCCACCACTCCCGCAGATGCTGTGGCCCCAGCCCACGTTGTCTTGGCCAAAATAGCGCCGCAGGATGACCGAGGCCTTTATGGAGCTGTTTGAGCATGTCGCTGAAGTGTACTTGTGGCCAACCTCGCAGTGGGCAGTCTGTCTATTGCCACGCCTGTCAGGGGAAGCCCAGCTCACAGCTCAATAACTCCCAGCTTCCCACCTGCTGGAGTATCCGGACCTGAAGCAAGCCAGATTGCAGCGGGTTGGCTGAACCCCACAGCAACACAGCCAGCATATTTGTGTGCTGGCTTTCAGGAAGAGCAGCTGCCTGTTCGCTTTCGGCCAACAGCTCCAAGATGCCTGCTACCAGTGATTGCTGATAGAAGAGTGTGGCACCAAAGACATCATCAACTGAGTGGTACTGGAGCAGTTCGTTGATAGCATCCCCTTAAGGAGTTGTGGATTCTGATCTGATTTCCTGATACACCTCAGGCTTCCCCCAATCAAGCAGGAGCATACTGAGTGGCAGTGATTATTAAAGGGGGTAAATGTCAGGCCTTAGTGGACTTGAGCTGTAATCAGACCACAGTTCATCAAAGCCTGATTCAATGTGTGGCATTGGGGAATGCACATTTGGAGAAGGTGAGGTGTGTACATGGAGATATTCACAAGTATCCACTAGTGCCCATCACTATCCAATTCAGGGCTGAAAAGCATTGTATGAAGGCGGCAGTTAGTCCTCGCCTCACCCATACACTAGTCCTGGGGACAAATTGGCTGGCATTTAAAATATTAGCAAAGTACCCATTTGTGGATGGGTCCTGTTGTCGCAAAACTTGGGGAGATTCCACTGCAGTATTATCTTGGGAGGTGATCCCAGGGCTGTCTGCGTCAGCTCTGTCATGGAGACATGGAGAGTGGGTAGGGCTCTGCCCCTTCACTCTCCTCAGGGAATTCCCTTTGGGATTTCCTCTTGGGGCAATCACAAGATGAAACTCTGAAGCATGCTTTTGACCAAGTGAAAGTAATCACTGGTCAAAACTTCCAGCAAGACGGTGTACTCTCCTACCTGTATTTTTCTGTCATTAAAGATATATTATATCAACTGATGCAGGACACTTGCATTGGAGAGGAAACGACTGAGTCATTGGTTCTGAAGAGCTGTAGGGACCTTTTATTCCATGTAATTCATCATAATCTCATGGCAGGGCATTTAGCTCAGAATAAAACACTAAACTGACTCATGGCCTGCTTGTATTGGCTGGGTATTTGTGGCGATGCTTGCAGGTGGTGTGTGGCATGTCATGAATGTCAGCTGGTAAATCTGCCAGCCACCACAAAAGCACCATTGCGCTCTTTAGCATTGATCAAGATCCCCTTTGAAAGAATTGGTATGAATCTCATCAGGCCATTAGATTGTTCTGCAGGAGGATATTGCTCTGTGTTGATTTTAGTGGATTATGCAATGCAATACCCAGAAGCACTGCCTCTATGCAACAGTTCTGCATGCAGTGTTGTGGAGGCACTCTTTTGCATGATCTCCCGAGTTGGGAATCTGAAATAGATCCTGACTGATCAAGGCATAACATTCAGGTCATGCACACTTTGTGAACTGTATGAATTACTTGGGATTAAAATTATTTGTACCAGTGTTTACCATCCGCAAATGGACAAGCTGGTCAAACAATTTAATTAAATGTTTAAAAATATGATTCATAAGTTCATTCATGATAATACCAGAAATATGGATAGGTGATATGAACCTCTCTTATTTGCAGTATGAGAGGTCCCACTAGCCTCCATGGGGATTTCCCTATTTAAATTATTGTACGATCGCAAACCTCATGGCGTCTTGGATGTTATTAGGGAAAATTGGGAGGAGGGACCATCTACTTGGTAAAAATTAAATTCAGTATGTTGTTCACCTGAGAGCAAAACTCCCCATGCTGAGTCACCTAAACCAGAAGAATTTGTTAGATGTACAAGAATGACAATCCCTCTCAAGGGCTGTATAATAGGGGGCTAGGCTATGTGCATTTGTACTTGGAGATAAAGTGATCATTTTACTACATGTCAAGCTCTAAATTAATGGAAAAGTGGCAAGGACCTTTTGAAGTCACAGTGAGTTGAAGAAGTCAACTATGAGGTCAGGCAAATGGATACAGGCAATGCATTTATAATTTACCACCTCAAGCTCCTGAAATTGTGGAGAGAGGAAGTTCCTGTGGCTCTGGCAATGGTGCTTCCTGAGAGGGAGGAGCTGGGACTGGGACTGTAAGTCTAAAAAGTGCAGCCCAATTCAGCCTAGACCCCTGTGGAGACCATCTCTTGCCGTCCCAGAGAGCACAGATTGCCAAATTGCAGGAGGAATTATCTGATGTGTTTTCAACTCTGCCAGCTCATACTAACCTGATACAGCACCACATTGCACCTCCTGCAGGGGAGATGGTATGCAGCCACCCATATCAGCTCCACAAAGACAAAAAAAAATGTGGTTCGGGATGAACTCAAGGGTATGCTCCACATGGGGGTAATCAAGGAGTTGCACAGTGATTGGAGCAGCCCAGTGGATTTGGTTCTGTGTAGACTTTAGAAAAGTCAATGTGGTGTCTAATTCTGAAAGCATGTCCAGTGCCTCGCACTGATGTACTCAGCTTGCTTTTATTTGACACTGGATGTGACTATCAGATATTGGCAGTTTCCCTTGACCCCGTTATCCTGTGAAAAAACAGCCCTTTCCATTCCATTTGGGTTACACCAAGTTGTCAGCCTTCCACTTGGGTTGTTTGGAGCCCCAGCAATATTTCAACTACTCATGAACAGAATCATCCACCCATATGGTGTGTATGCCGCTGCCTATGCCACTGCTGGTGCACACTAAAAAGTGGGCACCAGATCCGGTCCAGGAGACAGAGTTGTGCGAACAGGCCTTTTAAAGTGGTTTTGTCTTGTAGACTGTTGTGTTGGATGGAGGGCTGGGGGCCATTTTGTCCCAGGTGTTAGAGGAGGAGCGCTCTGTGCTGTACATCAGCCACAAGCTCTCAGTGCAGGAGAGTAAGTACAGCATGATAGAGTGTCTGGCCATCAAATGGAAGGTCCTCACTCTCCAGTACTACCTGCTGGGATGCCCCTTCACTCTGCTCCAACCATTCCCCGCTCCAGTGGCTCCACCACATGAAGGATGCCAACACAGATCACTTGTTGGTAACTTGCTTTTCAGCCCTTTAAGTTTGAGGTTGTCCACAGATTGGGAGTACAGATGGTGATGGCAGATTACGTCTCCTGCCGGGGGGTCAGCTGCAGGCTGGATGGCTCCCCAGCCTCAGTTGGGTAGTGGGGGTATGTGGCAGCAGAGGCGTGATTGAGCATCAGTTGTAGGCAGCAAAGAGTCAGGTAGAACTGGCAGATAAGACGTGATGAGTTTCACCTGTGTTTGATTACTGGCACTTTATTTATGTGTATGTAGGTACAATAGTACCATGCCTCACATGGTGCACCAAAATTATGTAGGTGCAATTGTACTC
>JAODVO010000002.1:23866091-23877917 GCA_025400055.1 Notarius lentiginosus
TGTCAAAATGAAGTTTTTATCGGAAGGCTCCAATACAAAAGAATTAGAAAAGACGTCTAGAAATAAATGGAGATGGGTCATTCCACGAAATTGGTATCTTTTCAACTTTGAAAATTTTAAATATAAAATCTCTTTTTTTTCTCAATTTTTAAAATACCTATGGAAAGAAGATATCTTAGTGACAAATTATATGGTGCCATCTCAGGCTATTTATTTTGTTCATTTTATGACATGTTATGTACTTCCTGATATGATTTATCTGTCAACCCTGTTATGGACAAAATGGTTACTATATAAAATATTTAGAATTGTGTATAAAAGAATAAAAGTTTACACATATATGAGCAGCACATCAGTCCCTCTTTTCACTAGGATTATTGCAGATTATGAATATAATTCTAAATATTAAATTTTATCTTTCAAATGACCAAGAAAGTCTAAATTGAAAAAGTAGAACACATGTAAATTAAGATAAGTATTTTTATGAGAGAGATATTGAATCAAATGTATTTTCTAAAATGGTTTATAGACTTAATTGGAATGGTAATACCTGGCTGGCCCTTCTAATTGTCATTTTTACATTTTTATCAAATTAATGACAAACAGGATTGACCTATGAAGTAACAGAACTGACGAGTAACAGGGATGATGAGACAATCTTCAGCACATTGTACATATTTGTATCTTTTAAAAACATTACTGCATGTATTATTGTCATTATGCTTTATAAGTAACAGCATTTTTGAAATAGTATTTGCATAGAATTTGAATATTTATAATAGTGAAGCACATTGAATTCTAAGAAATGTAATATTTTGAGGGATTTGTAGTTGGAATCATGACTTCTAGACAAAGTTCTTTTAGCTGATATTTGGTTTCATTTTCTTTAACAGATAGAGGGTGAGGTTCTGTGTGTCATTGCATTTATACATCATTTACAAGAGTTTTAGAAGAATGTTACTTTAATTGAAACTGATCTTCAGTAAAACCAGACCATAAAGACCTATCGCACATCACAAATCTCTGAAGTATCAAAATTCACATTGAGTCGGGTAAAAACTCCATCAAACATGGTGAACATGCAACATCACCAGACCGTTAACACTTATCACAAGTTACATGCCTCATTGAAGATGCATGAAACACTGAGAAAAGCAATAGCAATCAGCACATATGAAAGTGTATCATCTTCACATCAAAACTGAAAACATACTTTAAGGGTAGAATGAAAGTAAATGCATATAAATCTGAGAACATAGTGTAGCAGTTTAGAGACTAGCAGCTGTACAAATATAGTATTAGAAATGAAAACTTTTCCTGCCGTTGAGGGAGGTAGTACCATAGGAAAATGAGATTTCAAACTCAGAATGTAACCATACTATAAATGTTAATAAACAAAGCTCAGCTGTTCATAACAGAACAGGAGAATTACTGCACAAATGAATATGAAAACTCATTTTACTTTGTAAGATCCAACCATATATCTTTTTGGATCGCCACATGGCGACCAGTGATTGGTAGTGGGGCTGGGATGAAGCGGAGTGCATAGTCAGAGGGACCAGATTATCAGAAGCACTTTATTGCCAGGTATGTTACACACATGAGGAATTTGACTCCGGTACAACTTAGCTTTCATAGTACAGACAGATAAAAAAGCATAGAAATCGAGGAAAGTACAAGAGAGCGAAGTCCCGAGGCAGCCGTCTGCGGCGCCATCTTGGATGGAAATATATCATGAATAGGTCAATAGAATTTATTTGGACCTCCACTGCGCATACATTTGACCTGGATGTCAGTGTCATCTCTTGCCATGACAATACCTGGGTAAATGTAACCATCGTATTGGACCACACACCACTTTCCAATGATGTCTGTACTGGTCCAATCAACTGCACTAGATTGGCTTGGAGCTTGGTCATGCAGAAAGCTAAAGACCTGGGAGCAAGGGCACTGGCATTCAAGCTTCTTCGTGGTAGCTGCACACATGCAACTGACATCACAGCAGATCAGGCTACCTCTCTCCTGCGTCACAACCTGATGCAGGCGTATTGTTGAGGGAACTGGTGGGATGTACTGAGGAGTTGCTACACTACTGAGTGCAACTGAAACTGCCTTTTTTGCTGCTCTGCTCTTTGCCTGGGCTTGTCTCCATTTTCTCCGCTGTAGCCTCTGCTCTCTCTGACTGCACTCATGTATGGATTTCTTCTTTCCCTGTTCTCTGTCTCTCTTCCATTTCTTCCTCTCCCACTCAAGGTACTTGGCCCTTCTCTCAGGATCTTGGTCTCGGGTACTTTTCAAAGGGGGTGTACTCATTTACGCTGAGCACTGTATATGAGGATGTGTTTTTGATAGCGATTACAAAGCACTTCTATACAACATTCTGAATAAGGGCTTCTGCTAAATCCTGCAAAAATAAAAAAAAATTAAGCAATTTATTATTGACTGTATAATTCATATATAAAAGTGCAGCAATCCATGCAACTTATATGATTTGAAGTTGATCAAGTCAAGGTTTACATTAGTTAGTCTTCTTATGTGGAAATGTATACACCCTCATTAGAACAAGTAGGATATTAAATGTTGTTCCAAAATTACAGGATTTTTATGCATACCAAATTTCTTGTGTACTGTAAATGCTCCTATGAACAATTTACAAAAAAAAAGTTCATATTCAGCTTGATAGATAAGGCCCAATAAGTTAATATTTTTATAATGAATTAAGTTATTATTTTGGATACCCAGCATATGCTACCTTGTGCACAGCATGATGTCTGTGTGGGCTATATGTAGCAGCAGCTCGATAAATAACACAGTATTTGCATCTGTTTTCTCGTTTCCCATGTAAAATGCATTTCCTTGTCCAGTGCCCATACTGTTTGAGATAGTTCAAGTCTTTTTTGGGTTTTTTTTTTAGTATTTAGTTAGGTTGGGAATTCTGCTTGTGTGACATTTTTTGTTTCATCCTGCAGGATCCCAGCGCTGATGTACAGACCTAGTCTCAATGTAAAGCTTTCTGGCAAGCTTTCTCTTTATATTAAAAAAAAAGCACACTTGCTATTTATATCTGTATTTTGTATTAGTTCAGAACACATTATCTGTTCAATAGGAATAACATATTCATATTCAGTTATATCCCTAGTATAGATATGAGAAATACAGTATGCAAATACACAAGCACACGTGTATAATGTACAAACCACAAGGAGTGGAAGGTAACAATCTACATGTACTCTTGTTAAAGTACGTGAGTACAAGGTTCACTATAACAGTACTTTTTTGAGCATAATTAAGTACTTTTACTTTCAAGTGGGTTTTTAAACATAAAATATTTAACTTTGCTACTTTTTGTCACTGCTATAGCATAACTCATTTAATCCTGTCAACCAATTAAAAGACAGTAAGTGCACATTCAATTTTGAAACCCAATCAAAATAAAGCAGAAGCATAGATTTTTGAAAGTCTACACTTCAGACTCCAAATGCCTACTCACCAGCAGTAATGTCTCAAATGGTGAAGACAGATAAACATCCCTAGCCCATTTTATCAGGTATCTTTAATTTTAAATGTTTTAAAGGAAACAGTGTGATAATGATCTACAAATTATGTGAGCTAAAACTCATGGAGATATATGCAAATAACATCAATCAATGGGAAGATATTCAAGTAAGCCTTTAGGTAATTGAAAGAGGTAAGGTAGTTAGCCTTTTATTTATTTATTTTTAACAGCATGAAAGCTCTGTATTAAACTTAAGATGTCAATTCAATATTCAATTGGCCATTGTGTTAAATATAACTTAGTGCTGCTACAGCCTATAGGTAATCCTCAAGAAAATGTGGAAGGGGCATTTTGCGAGACAGGTAACTACAGTATATACATAGTCTGAAACATGCAGGACTTAAAATGAGCTAGGTGGGTACCTAATGAATCAAGCAAGCTACTAAAACCCCACAAGCATTTTATTGCTTTAGCTAGCCAGTTAGCATCACTTTTCTTTATATAGTGTTCAATTCAGCATAACTCACTTAGTTAACATAATTGTTCAAAAATGCATTTTGCAGATATTGGACATTTTCAATTTAATTGTGTTAATTGTAGACATATAAAAATACAGTAATTTGTAAATTAATTACTCAAATAGTTTTTCACCAGATGACTTATTTACTCATACTTGGGTAATTTTTATCAATACATTTTATTCAAGTTTATGTGTTTTGTTCTCTTTCCACCACTATGACCACATATAAACACCCCAACAAAGCCAATTTACATCTATCCCACTTGTTCTGTCTGTTCTTGTTTACTTGAATGTGGACATTTGCAAATACATTTTTTCTTTGCAAAGTTCTAAACAATCCTGTGAGATTTGGCTCTAGTCGCATATCTCCCTCTCTGCTTTTCAACACTCAACTCTGTGCTCCAAACAAACCCAGCCACAAGGGACCACTGTACTTCTGCTCCCTTGTCAGCCCTGATGCCATCGATCCAGACACTGGTGAGGCTCAAGAGTCTGCATGCAAAACACACAATACAGAATGCAAGGAACAATGGACAAGCTGCTGCTTCTAGCACTTTTTGCCTAAATTATAAACACACTTTTTGGGTTGAACAGGTTATTGCAACAAACAAATTGACTGAGAATACATTTATGAAGATAGCATCATGAACCCCTTGATGAATAATTTAAAATACTAGTGAAATGAATGCGCTCAAAATAGAAACAGAATGTGAGAGCAGAAAATACAACCCCAATTCCAAAAAAAGTTGGGGCGTTGTGTAAAACAAAAACAGATTGTGATGATGAGCAAATCATCACTGGGGCTGTTGAATAGAATATGAGACTGAGATTGTAACTGTAATACAGTAAATATGTTAATATTTTATATGGTTCATATCAAAGATGTGAGAAGTGGGGGTGATTTTCAGGATTCTTGTAACTGCAACTACTAAAATAATATAGATAAATAAATGAAGAGATAAGCTAAACAAACTTTAAAATTGAATATTTTGATTAGTTTTTGAGTTTGCATATAAATAGTATTCCTCATACACCAAAGTGATTTGACAAAGATTACAACTTTTAATTTATTAGTGAATGACTCATCATTCTTTTTAAGTGTTCATAGTTACATTTACTGATATGGAATGTTTGTGAGACTCAAGTCTTCAGGACAGAGGACTTTGCATTTTCTGGTTTCTCAAGAACATGAAAGCTGCATTATTTTTTATTTTTAGTCTCATTAACTTCAAGAGAGAGAAAACAAAACAGCTGCTATAATGGGAGTGATAACACACTTCTGTGTTGGGAAAGTTACTGACTGTTACAAAGCGCTGAAACCTGCCAATGCTTCCATGAATGGTAAAGAAATGTCTCTTAACTTGACCATATCGTTTACTAGTAATATACTTTGCTGTTATAGAATGTTTTTAATCCATTTATTATTGGCTTAGATTACGTGGCGCATGTGCCATAAAGGTCCCTGTGTATGAGATATTATAGGAAGGATAAACCATTAGAACACACACATCATCAGTGTTATTATTCCGGTGTAATATAACAGCACATGGCACATGAATGCTGCTTAAAATTTCAGCACTCTCTATGTAAACCACTTTTTTTTCATTTCACAAAAATCAAAGTAAACTGTAAAACAATGGCATTTTGTAATCAGATGTGTTTGCCAGTAGGACAGACAATTTTTGTTAGCTGATTAGGAGCAAGTGTAAAAATAATTAATCTTGGGACATAAAGGATAAACTGGTTATGGGAATGAAGTCATGCAACCTCTGATTTTTTTTGAATTGGTGAACTACTTGGACACTAATTCTTACTTGACAAGTACAATATAGAGTGTTTATTTAACACAAACACAATTTGCTTCCTGATCAAAAAGGAAAATACTGATATTTAATATATAACAACCATTTTTACACATCTCTCTTGATAATTGAACAATTCAAAATCTTTTATATTTTACTTGTTAAAAGCATTTTACTCTCATCCTTAAAAATGTAGTGAGCCACAATTCCTAATAAAAAAAAAAAAAAACACCACCACAAAAACGTGCACAAAAATAACATCATGGTGGAAACTGAGCTAAGAGAGAGATGTCGATAAAGATGCCACAGACTTTAATAAAACAAAAACATTCCTCCATCTTGAAATGTGGCTGAAGCTCCCAAAAAAGTAGAGAAATTCTGAAGAGTGGAACTGTCAAAATGAGGCATGGTAGTATTAATTTACAACAACAGCTATAGAGGTGCAACAATTAATCGACTTAATCGACTAAAATTGACCACCAAATTAGTTGCCAACTAATGTAATAGTCGATTAGTTGGTGACATCATCACGTGCATTTTTTTGCGCTCATTAGGAATGCTTTGACATTGCAGCTTACTGGAGAGAAACGACCAAAAGAGCAATGGCAACTTCAAAAACAAAAACCTCCAAAGTGTGGGAGCATTTCACACTGGACTCGGGGGGAAGGTTGTGAATTACAGTTTGTAAAGCTGACCTTAGCTTGCATGGAAGCTCATCCTCCATGTTGGAGCATGTGAAGAGGAAGCACGTCAGCTCGCTGGCTGAAGAAGATTCATCTCGGCAAGTTAGTTAGCTAACATTAATGTTAAAAGCCATCTAACTTCATGTTATGAGCTCTAACATTTTCTATTTGAAATGCATATTCTCTTGAATTGTTAATGGAGTTGAAACAGAGAACTGTTATTATTCACAACTAACCTGTTCACAGTCTAAATAATGTTTACAATTTTTAAAGTTACATCATTGTCATAATATCATGGTGACGGTTATGGTGGAAGATAGTGCTGCTGCTGACTGCACGTTTGCAGGTGTCTGGAGAATTTGATATTTTCTCACTAAATTGCAAAGAAAATTCTATACCTCCTATTTATGCGCGTAGCCAAAGTGAACAATTTAAGGGTTTCTTCTCGTCAGAACTTGAATTTGGGGGAAATAAATTACAGCCCGAATAACTAACATCTCCATTTATCATGAAACTGGACAGATAGAGGGGGAACATTTATTCAGAGCGCATTTCAATATCTATCTACACAGGATTCTACAATCAAAACAAAAATGTTTACCAGCAAAAACAACTACGAGTTGAACTGCCACTACTGTTTCTGTACTGTTCTACTATATCATTTATCACCATTCACCATAGATTAACTCCGTTTTAACAAACTAAGTTGTTTTAGAAATGCAGGGAAAGACGTACCAGCATTTTATATGTTTTTGTACAAACAGAAATATCCATGTTTTATCATGCTCACCTCTCGTCTGTGTAAACATTATCTGGTATCAAGAAATGTAAACATTGGCTTTTAAAATATTAATTTCTTGGTTAAAACTTTTGTTAAATAACTCCGTATCCAGTTTCATTCACTGCCATTCAATTCCACTGCTTCTTCTTGATTACAGTGGGAAACCGGAGGGCTGTACCACTACAGGGAAATAGCGGTGTTTGGTGGTATGGTCCTTTTTAACAGGGGTGTTTTGTCAGTGGTAAATATGGGTATTTTGTCTGTGCAAAGGGGTCTGGGTGAACAGAGAAAGTGTTGTTTGTTTGGTGTTGAGTCATTATTTTATAATAATTGAGGTATTTACTAGTTCATTGATTTTTTATGTTTGGATTTGATTTGTCTGATGGATGGAGCAAGCCTCTCACAAGAGCATGTGGAGATGCTCACTTTCCTCAATTTTAATACAGAACTGGGATTGTAGCCTAATTTGGTTGTAACAGAATGTAGACAGCAGAATGCACAAAGCACAGAATGCACATTTATATCCTCATTGTTTAAATTTAGATGGGTTGTTTGATTTACTTGTTTATGGGGAAACTGATGTGGTTTGTTATACCTTATTGCTGCGACTTTGCTGATCCTTGGTTTTAAATTTTGTCAGGAAAAATGGATATTGGAATTATCTTTTGTATCAGCAGGAAAGTTCATGAAAAGACTTAATTTTTGAATGAAGGATTCATCTTTATTGTTGGTTAACACATGCAAAATACAATCTCAAGCTAAATTTAAAAGCTGATAAGTTATTTGGTAATTGAGCAATACATAATCGAGTATTCATTTCAGTAATCGATAGATTAATCTACTATCAAAATAGTAATTTGTTGCGGTCCTAAACAGCTAATTAATAGCTCATATTTCCATTGTTTGTACTTCCTATAAGCTCACATCCTGTCTTATAGAAATGTTGTAGTATCTAGTTTTGATAGGTGTTCTGATGTGGATCAGGCCAATACTGATTTCTTTTGCCTCTCTCTCTCTCTCTCTCTCTCTCTCTCTCTCTCTCTCCTAGCATTAGGTGTCAGGATGATGTCCTCTAGATGTCAGATAAAAATCACTGAATCACTGAAGCTGGCTCTAGGCATGTTGACAGCAATTTATTTGAATGTTTTGTCACTATGGAGCTACATTTTGTGAAGGCTGTATGCTGAGATGACACCTTATATGCTTTCTGCATACACAAGAACACACACACACACACACACACACACACACACACACACACACACACAGTCAGCAAAATGGATGTATTCCAGCTAAAATATAATAGCATTCACCTATTGTCACTCTTATCCTAACACATACACAGAATACCTTTACTTAAGTGAGTCTTGTAACTTTTTAATGAAGACTCCTAACTTTACACCTTCAATTACACATGCTTTGCATAGTTAGAGGTTAGACGCTAGTAAAAGTCCTCTATGCCCTAACTTTTTCTTTCAAAGATCCCGAGTCAATCAAAAGTGATGACATCATCCACCAACGAACTAATTAAAACTTTAAAAAAAATAATAATAAATAAATAAATAAATAAAAATACCCTACATACAGCTGTTGGGGAAAAGTTGCAATTATTTGATGCCAACTAACAGCAATGACTGCACAACAGGGAGGCGAGGCTTAAACATTTGCCAAAAAAATAATAAACTGCCTTAATGTTCACTGCTTATTAGGTTTAGTTTATGGAATGTTCATGAGACTCGAGTCTTCAGGACAGAGGACTTTGCATTTTCTGGTTTCTCAAGAATATGATAAGCTGCTTTTTTTTTGTCTCTCATTAACTTCAGGAGAGAGAAAAAATGAGAGGCTGGTAGGGAACAACTGTATACAGCTGCTATAATGGAAGTGATAATATTCACTCCTGTATTGGGAAAGTTACTGACTGTTACAAAGTGCTGAAACCTGCCCCTGCTTCCATGAATGTTAAATAAAAGTCTCTTGACAGAAAACTTGACCATATCATTGTTTATATGGTTTTCTGTAATATAACATGTTTTAATCCACTTATTATTGACATAGATAACATGTAGCATCTGTCGTACAAGTGTCTGTGAATGAGATGTTATAGGAATGATAAACCATTTGGAACATACACATTATCATTCCGGTGTAATGTAATAGCACATGAATGCAGCTTAAAATTCCAGCACTCCCAATCTAAACCACCTTCCCTGGTTCATATAAATGGAAGTAAACTGTAAAACAATGGCATTTTGTAATCAGATGTGTTTGTCAGTAGGCTAGACATTTCTGTTAGTTGATTGGCAGTAAGTGTAAAAAATGATGAATCTTAGGTCAGTAAAGAACAAACTGATTATGGGAATGAAGTCGTGCAACCTCCTGATTATTTTTATTTTTCTGAATTTGTGGACTATTCAGATACTGATTTTTACTTTATAAGTGCAATGTAAACACTAGTGTTTAATAAACACAAACGCAATTCGCTTCCTGATCAAAAAGGAAAATGCTGATATACTATATATTACACAACAGTTTCTACAGATATACAGATCTCTCTGATAAACAATCAATTCAAAATCTTATCTCCTGTATGTCCTAATTTATTTTTCTTTTAATGATGCAGAGTCAATCAAAAGTGAGGACCTTACCCATCAACTGCACAAAGGAGAGGGGAGGGGAGGGGGGTGTAACATAACCAGTTGCTAAAAAGTAATAAACTGCCTCCACGTTCACTACTTATTTTCTAGGCTGTAGTGAGGTATTTTTATAAAAACACCACACAGCTCTAGAAAAAAATTAAGAAATCACTGCTAAATTATCAATTTCTCTGGTTTTACTATTCATAGGTATGTGTTTTAGGAACATGAATATTTTTGTTTTATTTCATAAACTATTGACATTTCCCCCAAATTCCATATAAAAATACTGTCAGAGCATTTAATTACAGAAAATGACAATTGGTCAAAATAACAAAGATGAAAATGTTTTCAAACCTTGCATAATGCATGAAATCAAGATCATATTAAATTTTAAACAACACAATACTGTTTGAATTTAGGATGAGTTCAGAAAACAATATTTGGTGGAATAACTCTGACATTTAATCACAGCTTTCATGCGTCTTGGCATGCTCTCCACCAGTCTTTCACGTTGCTCTTGGATGACTTTATGCCACTCTAGGCACAAAAATTCAATCAGTTCAGCTTTGTTCAATGGCTTGTGATCATCCATCTTCCTCCTGATCATATTCCAGAGGTTTTCAATGTGGTTCAGGTCTGGAGCTTGGGTTGGCCATGACAAGGTCTTGATTTTGTGGTCTTCTATCCACAACTTGATTGACCTGGCGATGTGGCATGGAGCATTGTCCTGCTGGAAAACCCAGTCCTCAGAGTTAGGGAACATTGTCAGAGCAGAAGGAAGCAAGTTTTCTTCCAGGATAACATTGTACATGGCTTGATTCATGTGTCCTTCACAAACAAAAATCTGCCCCATTCCAGCATTGCTGAAGCACCCCCAGATCATCACCGACCCTCCAACAAATTTCACAATGGGTGTGAAAAACTGTGGCCTGTAGGCCTCTCCAGGTCTCCATCTAATCATCAGACAACCAGGTGATGGGAAAAGCTGAAGATTGGACTCCTCAGATGAGATGAGCTTACCCAAGTCCTCTACAGACCAATCCTTATGGTCTTTAGCAAACCTCAGTTTGGTGCTTCTTTGCTTCTCATTGATGAAGGGCTTTTTCTCGCTTTGCAAGACTTCAGCCCCACCCAGAGGAGCCTGTTTCAAAGCATCCTTGCCATGCACTTAACCCCAGCCATTTGCCATTCTTTTTGTACATCATTTGATGTCATCCTAAAATTGTTGAGTGACATTCGAAGGAGCTGATGATCATCCCAGTCCGTGAAGTCATTTTTGCCCCCTGCCAATCTGTAACTTTGTCGTCCCCAACATCTGCTGCTTGATTTTGTTCTTATGAACTGCCTTCTTGGAAATTTTGCGGATAGAAGCAACCTGATGCTCACTGTATCCCTCTATCAGTAAAGCCAGAATTGATCCCTTCTTTTCTCACTCAAAACTTTTCTTTTTAACTCTTGGCATGATGAATAGATATTTTTGTATTCCAATTAAATTTAAGGTACAACTAGCACTGCTTTTGCCATTCAAACTGATCTTATTGCAAGAACATGGTGATAACCATAGCAGTGGTTTTTATACTGTTCCTTGTTAAATAAGATTTGGTTCAGGTGATCACCTAACCAGTACTTCATTAAGTAAAGTGAGGTGTGCTTGTGTTGGAATTCCAGCACAGACACTGGAATGAAATGATTGCCATACATAGGGATGCATATATATATACAGTGGGGAGAACAAGTATTTGATACGCTGCCCATTTTGCTGGTTTTCACACTTGCAAAGCATGTAGAAGTCTGTAATTTTTATCATAGGTGCTCTTCAAGTGTGAGTGATGGAATCTAAAAACAAAATCCAGAAAATCACACTGAATGATTTTTAAATAATTAATTTGCATTTTATTGCAGGAAATA
>JAODVO010000002.1:23934101-23944266 GCA_025400055.1 Notarius lentiginosus
TCCATTTTAATTCCAGCTTGTAATGCAACAAAACAGGACAAACATCAAGGGGGATGAATACTTTTGCAAGACACTGTGTTGATAGATAGATAGATAGATAGATAGATAGATAGATAGATAGATAGATAGATAGATAGATAGATAGATAGACAGACAGACAGATAGATATGAGTATTTTACTGGGAAATGTTTCATACGAACTATACCCAAGACATTGAGCAACATATTTTCCAATTTCCTCACTCGTGAGGATGTCAATGAATTATTCTGATAAATTTACATACTTGTTTGTGAATGTGTCCTATATAATAAAAAGAAAAATCACATGTTGGCTTGAAGATATGAAGTTTATCTTTTCATGTGGAAAAACTCATTTTTTCATACGAAATACATCCCAGAACTGAGTGACATATTTCCCAATATCTTCACTCTGACAATGTCCCTCCCAATGTTTTCCCACTGACTTGACGTGCATTGTCAAAATGGTCAGCCAGTTCAGAATTAAAATTCATTTGATTAACTTCACCACTCAAAGATAAACTTCATATCTTCATGCCACCGTGTAATATCCTCTATGTACAGATATAGTCAGGTTATAAATATGTGGACATTGTTATTTGGCTTATAACCAGAGGATGGTCTGCACATAGCCATAAAGAAAGCCTGCAGATGACAGAAGATTAAGGTCACGCTTATGACTGAAAAGATGTTTGAAGATCGATATGATTTTTTTTTTTCTGAGGATGAAAGCTGGCTTATAAACCAGTTCTGTTTGCCATAGCATCTTCTTTAAATGCTGTGCAACACTGTCAGCATGCCAGTTGAGACTTTTAAACCAGTTTTAAAATAGCAGTTTCCATGTGCGACATGCTTGGTAGCCCCATGAAAGACTGGCAACCTGTCCAGGGTGTACCCTGCCTCTCACCCAAAGTCAGCATGGATTGGCTCCAGCTCCTCTTAAATGGATAAGTGCTAGAGAGAATGAATGGATGAGCGTGCTTTGTGTCCATGACCACCTCAGTACAGTGTAGGTCTTTTTTTTTTTCCTCCTGTTTTCATGTCACCCCATTTTCTTGTCATCTCACTTAATTGACAACTAATTCACCTTTTCTGTAATTTGTCCCTATACTTGGTTCTTTTTGGGTGTTATTACACTGCTGTTCTTTTTTGGTAATATTTTTTACATCTTTTTTTAAGAGTTTTTTTTTCATAGCTCTGGAGCATTTCTGCAAGGAAGAATGAAATAAAATTGCCAAAATCAAGATGTGCTAAGTTGATAAACTTCCCCAAAAAGACTGAATACAGTACTCCAAGCAAAAGTGGCTTTAAGTATTAAGTCAGGACTTCACACATTTGCAAAACCAGGATATTGTATTTTTTTCCTAACACATTTCTATTTGTTTTTCATTTCAATTTTGTTGATTGCTATATCACGTTAAAAGGGGAAAGATCTGATTTCTGATATTTCTTTTTTTTTACATCATAAAAGCTTTAAACAGCATTATACAGACTTGTTATATTCACTGTAACTGAGATTGCATGTAACATACAGATAAATGAAGCTTGTCAGAGTATCCTTTCGTATAATTTAGAATACAAATGAACATTTAATTTGGCATCTGCATATGGAATGCCTTCATATGAATTGGCAAAAATCTTGTTAAAATCTATGCATGTAAACAGAACCAGTTTTGCTAATTTTAGTGTTAATGAAATGCTAATTAGGTCCTAATTATTACAAAAAGTACACAAATGACCTTTGGAAAATGTTCACGTTTGAACAGATAGTCTTGGTGATCATAAATATAATATTTTGCCATAAACCTAGTTAATTCACCATAAAGCAAAAGCTGTATTGTGTAAACCTAGTTAACCTAGATGCTGGCAAGCTTAAAGCAACAGGCCTGTGAGCTGGTTGAGCTGTGGTGAATAAGGCAGGAGAGAGGCAGAACCTCAGTCAAGTAGGGTTCCAATACAGGCCAGTCTGGGAGGACTATCAATACAGCGAAGCACTGTCAGACACACACACGCTCACACACACACACACACTCACACAGTGTTATAATTGTTAGCCTCTTACGCATTCTCACAAAGCCAGAAATGATAATTCCACTGCTGGCAAGGGTTTTTGTCGCTTCAGTTATTAGAATTGCATACAAGCACATCCGCAAAAAAAGTTCAAACACATACAGTGACAACTCAATAATTATTGTCAAATTTCAAGACAAGATGTTAACTGCAGACACAGCAAATATTTGTTAAGACCAAGTTTTAACCACCAGTTAGGTTTCAGGTCAAATGTCTTGATGCCGAGCAATCTTCATAAGAGACCCTGGACCACTAACTACAGAACATACAGTGATAGTGTGTGCATAAGTAAAGTTAAAACAAAGAAATTTACATGTGTGCAAGCTCATACGATCAAAGGCAGCAAATGAGTTTCAATGCATCACAATGTATCCTGTCTACAAATTTATACACCCTTAACTACATATGACCACAAACCTATCAACCTCTCTCTACACTAATGTTTCAGACAGACAAATCCTGTACATTTTCATAAATCTTGTGGATGCGTGCACACACACACACACAAACACACACACACGTAGACATGCGCACACATGTCCGATTATCATCATGCATCCTACAATGATAAACATTCTCAAACAATTTTGGAATTTCCAAATGAAAAAGCACATTTGGAATTTGCTAAAAATGTAGCCTTTATGACAGTACATTTACAGCTATGATTAAAAATGTAGAGAAAAAAACAAATAGAACATGTTTTTGGCAGAGAAGAGGGGATAAAGTAGAATGCTTATCAACAGAAGCCTCCTTTATTACCCTGAGACAACCCTTCTAAAAGATGATGACAAAAACATACAAATTTCTTATAAAAAAAGAAGCTTCTCCTCATAAAACAACCCTATACACTGCAGAAATGTTACAGCACTGCCACAATAACATCCTTCTTTCCAATTTTTTTTTTGTTTAATTCCAATTATATTTTTTAAACCTAGTCTACTTCAAAGACTATGTTTAAAACACTAAGCATCTTTTGACCAAGAGGAGTTATTTCTGAAAAAAGTAAAACAATGACAAATGTGAAGCAGATGTTCACTTGTGGGTTCTGAAACAAATTGGCACAAAGACGCTAGTTAGTAAATTAGCTTGGGTGTGTTGAGAGAAAAACAAACAAAAAATACATTCAAAGATTAGAGCAACTGAGATGGCAAGCAAACTCATCTAAACAATTAGATAGACACTGCATGTATATTTATCTCAATATATATATATAGTACAATATGGGTCATACTGGTATTAAATGTTACAGATTAGGCATAAAGAACAACACTCCAAAACGACATGTGGACTTACAATTTGAAAATAAATACAGTGAGAATTACAAAATATCTCTTGTATATACAATTTTGTAAAGAACATAGCTTTAAATTACATTAAAATAAAATTATATTTGTATTCATATAACATTTATTAATATGATCATATATTAATATAATGTGCTATGCTTCAGAGATTGCAAGGCTCACTCTTTGCCCCTGGAAAGGAATTTCAACAAGCTGTAAAGTTACGTCTGAACCTTTAGCTCCACCATTCACCCTCTACACTGGACAGGCATAAAGAACAACTCAAGCAGGCTGGGGAGCAAAGCATGGCAATGCTCTCCCCTGGTGGGAAGCTTCAGTCACACAGAAGTTCATTAAATTTTACGATCTTCCTTGAGTCATGCCTACTTATAAGCCACACAAAGGCCAGCAATCTGACAAAGCACAATTTCATTCACTTCATTACCACACTGTTGCAAAACTTTACATACAGGCAGATACTTGAAGATGCCACAACACCCTGTGTACTATGATCTAGTGTGAAAACCCTATTATTTCTATTATTAAAGCTACGTATGTCAAAACAAATACCTGAATTAAAGAGCACAATTATTTCAGAGGTAAAACTTACAAAATATCTTATTTACCCAGAAAAGCTTTCGATTTTTGCTAAATACCAGCTGCAAGACATTGTACTGTGTTCAGTCTTACTGATTAACTCATTCACCCGGTTTTAATAGTTGCAACTTCAATTGCGTTAATTATTTTTTTAGATCATGTGGCAATTATTTTCAATCCAACTGCATGTATATTTATCATGACAGCTAAACGTTTGCATTTTAAACACATTCTATTTATATTATGCACAAGATACCAGCTGTTTTAAAATCATATGCTAAAAGGCAAGGGAAAGGACATTAAATTACATGTTTTAGACACATTACTGACCTGAGGTAGCCTTATATGATATGATTATGAGACAAATGACATTGTAACATGCTGTATAACCTTGTAAAAGCATTTGATGAGGTGATGCTGAATTATCCATTGAGTAGTCCGAGTGAGGCAGATGGAGTAAAAAAGTAAGATCCGATTTTTTTTCCACTGTTGCGAACCATGGGATATGAGGGCATATTAAAAAGGATAATATAATGTAGAATAAATGCATTTTTTAGCTTATGAAAAATATTTGCACATATAAATTGCATGATACAAATAAGTACCTTTCTCTATGGTCAAGTACTAGTACAATAGTGCATGAGCTCTACCACAACTTATGTAATTTTCAGAAATTGTTTTCAGCACGTTGTGACATCATAAATTAACTCCATAATACAAATTTAAACCCTAATTTGTGGTTTCCCAGTGGACCGACTAACAACACCACATATTGGCTCCTATTTATAAGTAGGCTTACTAATTTCCGTAACCGTAGGCAATACATCCTGCTTAATAAAATAAATATCAATAGCTTTCTTTCAAGGCAATCGCCAATTGTGTCAATAATTGTCCCGTAAACTGGACAGACAATGGGGTTTATAAAAATACAGGACTGCCCTCCAGACCACCTTTCGATGTACACCAAGTACGCCGTATGCCAGAGGTTATTATAATTAACAAACGGGATGCAAATAAATTCCAAAAGCGGGCATGTGTACGCTTGATCCTACGCACAATCCGACACTGCATACCGTTATCAGCCAAAAGGTTTGCGGTCTTTTCTTTTGAGGTGAAAAGAGAGCAACAGGGGAGTAGCGTGTGTAAATAAAGCAGATGTTTGACCATTGAACCTGCGCCAGCGATGGACCAGGCGGAGGTTAAAGCACGCTTTCGCCTAGTTTCCTCTTGCAGAACAAAATACTGCAGTTCCGTGCAAATTCGCGTTTTCTTTACGCGCACAACTATCGGCGACGTCGTGCTCGGCTGTGCAGCGTGTGAGTGAAACACAAAAGAAAGAAAACTCAGAGGAGAAAATCCCGAAAGAAGACGAGTTGTAAAGATGGCGGTGTTTTAATATTTGGTGACTGAGTTGAATTTTTCTCAAGACGCACGAGTTGCTCTTTGGTTCAACATGCATACTCTTACCTGTTTTCTCCTTGATCTCGCAGAGCACGCTGAAGAGGGCAGGCTTCATTCTGTGGCAGTTCAGGCCATGCTTTCTGTTTTAGCGTAGAAGATACAAGATCGATATATTGTCAGGTGAAATTAATAATTGTGATACTTATATTTTAATGACTTTCTGCATATTTATGTTCTGAAATTAACCTGAAGCTAAGACATCTGAAGATGCCGTGGATCTTTTGCACACATTCATTAAACGGAATTCTATGTGATAATAGTCTAATACATAAACAGCAATGGTTCACCATAAGTGCAAGGATAGGGCTGTGCTAACTGGATAGTAATGGAGAAACTTAATTAAAACATAAGTGAGTATAAACGTTAACTAGTATTGATCAAGTGCATGTTAGTTAGTTACCGTTTAAAAGTTATTTGTATTAGAATTATCAAAGAAGGCATTTGTCTAGCCTAACTTTAGAACAGCAAAGTGATAGCAAACATAGCCTATAAATGAGTGAACTGTGACCAGTTCAGTATGCAAGAGTTTATTTGTTTTGGAATGTCAAAGAAAAAAAGTTTTTAATGTATTCGTTAGTCTCGCTTAGTGAAAAGCAAATATAATAATGCCTACTGGTGTAAAACCGAATTGATAACAGTTTAAAATAAATGCACCAACTTCGCCTGCGCCTCGTCCAGACTTTGATCTGTTATGGTCATGATTTGATGGAGAATGTCGCCGATGTCTTGCTTCCTTCCGTCCCCGTCGGAGCCATCGTGTCCATGTGGAGGCGGAACTACCATGCCCCCCGATACCGTGTGGCCAGCCAGAGTGACACCGCCGAGAGTCTGCATGATTCGGGCTTGCTCGTCCATCAGTTCGCCGCAGCACAATCAATGGACTTCTGAGAAGGGAATGAGCGCATGCAAAAAAAAAAAAAAAAAGAGCAACTTGACTACAGCATGAGCAGCGGTTTGCGGGATAATATCGTCTCCGTAATGTGCAGGGCAAAACAATTTCGCGGGAAGGTAAACGGCATCAATTGCTGCCAGCTACACAGCAGAATTCCTAGTCCACGGCGTCCCCCCCCGGGAAAAAAAAAATCACCGCTTACAAGCTTGCAATGAATAGCTCCTTTGGGGAAAAGTCAGTGGTGGTATTTCGGCGTTATTGTTTAAACTTCAGGATCTGGTGACAGCGGTAGATCATGGAATTCAGTCCAAACCTACATGCCTAACTGAATTTGTCTCATCTCTTTGAAGCTCCTTGGAGATTTGGCTACTTTTTCTTTTAAACAGTCTACTTCACAGAATCTGTTTTTAACTTCTTGAAAACCTGCTCAAGACCGCACCATTCTCAAGTGTGTGTGTGTGTGTGTGTGTGTGTGGAGAGAGAAAGAAAGAGAACACGAACGAACAAATAAAAAGCTATAATTTGGTCTGACGGTAAGCAAATATGTTAAAATAGTAATCTGACTGAACAAATAACTAAAAATATATGAAAATTAGTCTAAAATGTTGCCCTTTTAAATATTTTCCAGAATACCTTCTAAATAGAAAATACATTATAAGCAAAAACCTACCGGCACCAATAATTGTAGCTTAAAAATGACAGGTAAACATTAAAACATACAAAAACAAGTTTGCTTTTGTTTGGTTGTTTGTTTGTGTGACGAGGTTGTAGAAAACATCCGAAAATAATTACGATGCGCAAAAAATAGTTGCTTGCTCACATTTATGAGGCAAGCGTTTGGGCTGTGTGTGCTTAATGCTGGCTGATGGCAGTGGGAGTGAGCGATTGATAATGTGCCAATGCCATTCTCTCAGTGTGGACGGCTCAGAGCTGAAGCTGAGCATGAAAAAATAATCCAAAAAATCGACACAAATGCACGCTCCGCCTTCCGGGGAGGGGTTTAGGTTCTTGTCACTTCTTGTCAGAAACGCAAAACAAAATACGAGATGCTACTAATCAAACCAGTGATGATAATGATCAAGAACATTAAAAAAGCAATGAAGTCCCACTTTGCGCGTGGCGCTCCCGTGCTATCAAGATGCCCTCACAACATGAATGACGAGACCATTTGCAATAAAATATAGGAAAGACGTACCCGAACTTTTACACTGGTTGATGCTAAACTGATAATGAATTGCTCTAGCTCCTCGTTTCTCTTGACTATAGCAAAGTGTGATCGCTTCTACCACAAGCCTTGCTTGCAGGCTAGGAGAACAGAGGACATGTTTATAACATTGGAAAGAAAACGCTTTGAACCAATCCTCGTGTTCCCACTGTCTGAGTGATTGCCAAAACGTCCAATGGACCGCTTTCATAAACCACGCAGGCCCGCCCTTAACGCCGTGGTTCTATTGCGCTGCGAGATAACAACTTCTGATTGGTCGTTGCTACGGTGACACGCACGGCATAAGAAGGCGACTCTGCCCAGAGCTCCTCTGCAGTTGCTATGGCAGCAGACTAGTCTGTAAGCCGGCGCGCTCGAGAAACACTGACGCTAGTGCCAATGACGCTTTTTTCCAGCACGCTTCAGGGTTTTCAGGTTTCCATGACTTTTTTTTTTCCATCGGAATGAAAATAATGTTTGTCGTCTTTCTATAGGCCTACATGTTTTTTCCTGTTTCAATTGATCCAACATTAAAAAAAAAACATATTTTAAATTTCTGTCTTAAGCAATCAGCTTGACAATAATCATTGTTGCAACATATGCATAAATATCGTCGACTATCTTCATATATTGTTTTACATTTTTATATGTTTAGCCCCCCCTTGTAGCTCCTACAGTATATATCCTAAGACAATGTATATGCCAAAGTAAAATGTTACCTTAGTTACACATGATAATATGTATGTGGGGTGGGGTGGGGCGTTTTAGTTTCGCCCAGTTTATATTTCTAGTTAAAGAAACAATGTAGAATTATTAATTTTACCTTTAAAATATCAGCTTCAAAATAATTTTCATAATACATTGACTTGTAATAGGGAGACTGGCTTGTCTTCCATGTCATCTTTATGCCCTGTTCACCAGTTATAGCACCAATTTGACCAATTACATTAACTTACCACTAAATTTCAACCAGTATGAGGACTGCAGCTGCTTTAGCTATACACAAAGTAACGTTAATTAGTATAAATATGGAGGTGATTATAGGAAATCATGCAATGATTGGTCAAGAGGGTGGCACAGTGATGTAGTGGTTAGCGCTGTCGCCTCACAGCAAGAAGTTCCGGGTTCAAGCCCCGTGGCTGATGAGGGTCTTTCTGTGTGGAGTTTTCATGTTCTCCCCGTGTCTGCGTGGGTTTCCTCCAGGTGCTCCGGTTTCCCCCACAGTCCAAAGACATGCAGGTTAGGTTAACTGGCGACCCTAACTTGACCATAGGTGTGAATGGTTGTCTGTGTCTATGTGTCAGCCCTGTGATGACCCGGCGGCTTGTCCAGGGTGTACCCCGCCTTTTGCCCGTAGTCAGCTGATAGGCTCCAGCTTGCCTGCGACCCTGTAGAACAGGATAAAGTGGCTAGAGATAATGAGATGAGATGAGATTGGTCAAGAAATTTGGACTATTTCTCAATAATCACCTCGAGCCACTCGGCAAAATGGCAGCCATTCGAGGCTTTGCACAGTTACGTGACCCCATAGCAATGGTAACTATGCCGCCATGACAGGGCACGTTTGTAATGCTTCGTTCAGATGAGTTAGTTGTTATTTTCCAGTATGGGAAGGTTTTGCTGTGTTTTTGAATGTGCAAATCATTCTGAACAAAACAAAAACATTTTTTTTTAATTTACCAAAAGTAATTCATCATCTGGGGGAAAAAACTAGAGAGAGTTCTAAATGTGGAACAGAAAAATGGGGAAAAATACATTCGGTGGGACTTGGTGTCGAACAGAGAGGTAAAAAACCCTATGATATGCTCACTTCATTTCCACAAAGGTAAAATAAAAAAAAATTGCACTTGCAGCAATATTCATGCACTGTCTTCTTATACAGTGAAGTGAACATAAGCAGCAGAGCCTAACCTTCCCCAAGACTTAAAGCGCATTTACATTCAGGGATCCTTCACAACACACTGTGCGTGTGTTTCGGACCCAGTCATTACGGGAAACACCTGATGCCATTTTGAGCACAATCAACATGTACACAAGAACACAGAGGCTTTGTGAAGTACTGTATTATCATAATCACTGTCTTGTTTGTTTGTAGCCATGTTTATGACTCTGCTTTCGGTTTTGTTTTTGTAAATATCACACCCACTAATGCACTTTTTCTGCACTTAGATCTGTCTACCGCCGCATACCTGACAATACTTCAAAAGGTATCTGTGAAAACAGCATCCTGCTGATTGTGCTCAGATCAATATCAGGTGTTTCCCATAATAACTGGGTCCATCATGATGAATTATTTTTAGGAAATAAAAAAAAATCTGATGTCTTTGTTTCATGCAAAACAATTTGCACACCCAAAAACACAGTAAAACCTTCCCATACTGATCAATAATAACTAACTCATCTGAATGAAGTACTACGAGCATGCCCCATCATGGCAGCATAGTTACCGTTGCTATAGGGTCACGTGACTGTACAAAGCCTCAATTGCTTCATCACTTTAAGTGAGGAAGAATTACAAATTATGAATGAAAATTTAGGCGGCACGGTGGTGTAGTGGTTAGCACTGTCGCCTCACAGCAAGAAGGTCCTAGGTTCGAGCCCAGCGGCCGGCGAGGGCCTTTCTGTGTGGAGTTTGCATGT
>JAODVO010000002.1:24211688-24222621 GCA_025400055.1 Notarius lentiginosus
TTAGCAAGGCAATTGGGCGGAACTGACTGATGTTTACTGCGTCTTTCTCCTTTGGAATAAGGATCCCACCTGCCCTACGCCACGCTTTAGGAATAGACTTCTTCTGCCATACCGTTCTCATGAGACTCCAGAAAGAGGGAGATGAGATGATGAGAAACTCCTGACCCAAAAGTACAGACAAGCTGAAGGATGCTACTAAAATGACCTGGACTTCAAGAACACCTTGGCAGTGCCGCAGGCATTGATGCAGTAATTCATGGGTAAAGGAGCCCCAACCAAGTATTAAGTGGATAAATGAATTTTGTTTTCAGAAGTTGGACATTTCTGTATTGTAAATCCTCCTTTGATTGATCCTAGGAAATATTCTAATAATTTGAGATCCTAGAGTTCTGATTTTCATGAGCTATAAGCCCCATAATCAAAATTAAAACAAAAGTCTTGAAATATTTAACTTTGAATATAGAATATATGAAAAGTTTAACTTTTTGAATTAAATTACGAAAAACTTTCATGATATTCTAATTTTTTTTAAGATGCACTCATGTATATACTCATCATGCACTTTATTAGGAACACCTGCACATTTCATGCAGTTATCCAATCAGCCAATCTTGTGGCAGCAGCGTGGTGCAAAAAATCATGCAGATACAAGTCAAGAACTTCTTCAGTTATTGATATCTGAACATGGAGAAAACATTGGAGTGGAGGAGAAAAGTGTGATCTCTGTGACTTTGATCATGGCATGGTTATTGATGCCAGATGGACTGGTTTGAGTACTTCAAATCTGCTGGGTAGTTCACTGGTATCTACTGGGCATTTCACACACAGCAGTTTCTAGTGTTTACACAGAACTGTATGAGCAGAGGGTCTGTTGAGAGAAATCAGAGAATGATCAGACTGGTTTGAACTGACAGGAAGTCTATAGTAAGTTAAATAGGCACTCTCTACACCCACGATGAGCAGAAAAGCATCTCAGAAGGCACTAACCCTCACACCTTGATGACTGCACTACAAGAGCAGAAGACCATATCAGGATAGAGTCCTGTCAGCCAGGAACAAGAATCTGAGGCCATCATGGGCACAGACTTGGCGAAACCAGACAGTTGAAGATTAGGGGGGGAAAAATCACCTGGTCTTTTAAGTCTTTTGCACCTGTTCAGTTCTGGGGAGTCCGTACCCATGTTGGCCTCATTCTTTTTCTTGGCTGACAGGAGTGGAACCTGATGTGACCCTCTGCTGTTGTAGCCCATCCATTGCAAGGTTTGGTGTGTTGTGCATGCTGAGATGCTTTTCTGTTCACCACAGTTGTAAAGAGTGATACAAGTTACTTTATCCTTCTTGACAGCTTGAATCAATCTGGCCATTTTCCTCTCACCACTCTTCAGCAAGGCATTTTCACCTGCAGGACTGGCACTCAGTGCTTTTTTTTTTTTCTTTTCACAATTCTGTGTAGACTCTTGAGACTGGATGTGAAAATACCAGGAGATGAGCGGTTTCTGAAATACTCAGACCAGCCCATCTGGTACAAAAATCCATGCCATGATCAAAGTCACAGATCTTTTTTTTTTTTTCCCCCCCATTTTGATGTGAACATTACTCAAAGCTCTTGACCCACTTTTTTTTTTTTTCCATTGGCATTGTGTGACTGCCACATGAGTGGCTGATTTTAGATAACTGCATGAAAAGTGTTCTTAATAAAGTTGATGGAAAATGTATGTGTAATAACCTGCAGTGCCTGGTGAAAAGTAATTGTGTGTGTGTGTGTGTGTGTGTGTGTGTGTGTGTGTGTGTGTGTGTGTGTGTGTTTATATAGAAACTGCAGATTTAAAGCAAGAGGAGCGCTTGCAGGAGTTAGAAAGCTGCTCAGGGGTGGGCAGCACTTCAGATGATACTGAAGTCAGAGAGGTCAGCTCCCGACCAAGCACCCCAGGATTAAGCATCATCTCAGGTATCCACAAAGAGGTCCATACAATTTTTCAAATTCTTATAACAATCAGCTATCTTAAACACCACAATTTGGGCTTCATGGCCCTGTTTTGCTGGCCTTCTGTCAGAACTACTCCTGCTAATGATCAGTAGCCTCAGCATTGCACTTACCCAGTAACTTTAGAACAACTGTGTTTATTCCAAAGTGTGTATGTAACAAGTTTGTACATTTAAAACTACCATTCATGAACATGACGAAGTAGACTTGACCTAAACTGTAAGCTTTCATGCCCCCCCCCCCCTCATAACAGGAAATCACAGTGCCATTTCAGAAATAAATATTTAGTTTGGTCACGGCTGTGGGAAGTGCCACTTTTACTCTGTGCAAAATAAAAATAAAATCATGCAGTAAATCTAAAATCTGAATTGTGTACAAATGTGAGCCTAGTGTTACTTTACAGCTAGAAAGTCTGACAGTTTTGTCTTGTTTATTGGATAGAATGAGGAGGTTAGTCAAAAGTTTTTGACAAAGTGACAGAAGCAAATATTAAGTCGAGAGCAGCTGCACATTGGTACCTATAAGGTCTTCATTATTGCAAGGTCGCATCAGTTACTGCTCACTCCCTCCCCCCCCACATTTTTTACTTTCTTTTAGGAAGTTTCTTTACCCTGGAATTGTGATGAATTTACACTACTCCTAATGACAAATATCCGAAGCACAAGTTAACTGTTAAACATGAGCACCATTATACAGAAATGCCAACCTTTATGCGTTTTGTGTTGGAACTCTGTATTTTAACGTTGGCGTACTTTCTACAGGCTATAACTCAAATCTGCAAAAATATTTGTGAAAAATATTTTTAAAAATTGCACAAACTTTTATTGATTTTTTTTTGGGGGGTAGGTGTTAGTGCAACATCTGAAGACATCCCCAACAAGATTGAAGACCTGCGCTCAGAATGTAGCTCAGATTTTGGAGGTAAAGACTCTGTCACAAGCCCAGATGGAGACGATTCTGTACACGGTAAACATGCCCAAATAGCCATGTTTTAACGTTGAAGCATGTATCAAAATAGTCATTAAGTGAACTATAGTTTTTCACTGAAATCTTGTGTGCCCGGACACATGATATGGTGTTGAAGGCTTTATTGGAGTGGAGTTAATTTTTTATTTTTTATTTTTCCCCTCTCCCTGTTCATGTCTCCAGGAGCGCATGGTTTGTCCTGTGCACCTGCTCAAGCTGACACTCTGCTGACCATGTTTGATCCTCTCTCCTCTGGAGAAGGTAATGTTCAAAAACCAGCCTGCTCTGTTGTAGGGGTATTATAGTTGCATGTCAGTGTGCGATTAGAAATTATTTCCATGACCTTGTGCTAGTGTCCAACAAAATACTAAGAACCCAATAAAAATGTTTCTCTCATTCCCTTATTATGCTCAAGAATAATATGCACTTGTTATGCTCATTGAATATGCACTTAAAGCTCCGTTAGTCAGCATATGGTCTCTGGCCATTAAGTAGTTGGAGTTCAACAACAATGGAATTTTTTTTTTTTTTTTAATTCCTTCAGCCTGCCCTCATTCCCACTCATGTACACAAAGCTCTGCCCCAGAACCTATGGTGGCTCAGAGTCTAGCTAGAGTTATCATCAATAAGCACTGTACTGACATCACTTTCAAGTGCAGTGGACCATTCTTCAGTTCACAAACCAAGTTAAAACATGTACATTTCGGCTTCTGTTGATTTATTAAGAAGGTAGTGTCTTTACTGTCTTGACTTTCTTCGTAATAAGCTCTTCTGAGCTTTGAAGCTTAGATGTTCGCGTTGATGGATGATGAGTAGTTAAAGTTCTGCCCCATAAAATGACAAAAGCGAATATTTGGAGGGCGAAGCACACGTATAATGGTACCTTTTAAAGGTCATAGGCAATGGTTGGAGGGGAAATGTAGAATATCAACTTTGTCTAGAAGAACGACCCAAAAAGTGAATTCAATCTTCCTGGTGTCTAATTTGCACCCTAAAATTGAAGTAAAACAGTTAAAGTATACTGTTTTGCCCAATTTCTGAAGGTTTGTTTACATCTCACTTGTGCGCACTTTCACCGCCAGGGGACCGTTGTCGTGACGTCATTCAAGCCAAACAGACCGGGAGTAGTTCTGTGTTTACTTGTGAAACAAGCACACGTGTATGGACTTTGGTTGGGAGAGGTTGTGTAAAATAAGAAATAATAAGAAGAAACCTTTATCACATGCATACTTTCAAGCACAGTGAAATTCATCCTCTGCATTTAACTCATCTGAAGCAGTGAACACATGAACACTCAGAGCAGTGGGCAGCCACACCAGAGCGCCTGGGGAGCAGTCAGGGGTCAGGTACCTTGCTCAAGGGCACCTCAGCCCAAGGCTGCCCCATGTCAACCTAGTGTGTAGAACCTAGTAGATCAGGACTGGTGCTTCCAGGCTTTGCTCAAAGCCCAAGCAGAAGACCAGCAGGTGATTTGGAGCTGGATCCAGTCCACAGGTGCTCCAGCCATTGTCCCTGTGACCAGTATGCCCATCCAACTGGTCAAGATGGGGCCACAGGATAACCCTGATGCCTTCCTTGAGCTGTTCGAGCTTGTCATGGAGGCGAGCTCATGGCTAACGTTACAGTGGGCAGTTCGCCTATTGCTGCTCCTGTTGGAGGAAGCCCAGTTTGCGGCTTGACAGCTCCCGGTCACCAACATGCTGGAGTACCCCCACCCAAAGTGAGCCATCCTGGAGCAGGTCAGCCACAGCCCAGAAGACCAGCACCAGTGCTTCCACTCACAGGCATATGGTGAAGTGGGCCAGCCATTTGTGTTCGCACAACAGCTCCGGCATGCATGCCAACAGTGGCTGCTGGCTGGCGAGTGTGATGCCAAGTCCATCTTTGAGCAAATGACACTGGAGTAGTTCGTTGCCCAGCTGCCGAGCAAGATGTCAGCATGGATCCGGTGTCACTGAACAGTGTTGCTGGAAGAAGCGGTCTGTCTGGCTGAAGACAACCTGACAGCATTTCTGGAAATAGGCACTGCTACAACTTGTCCTCTCTATCTCTCTTACTTTTGCTTTCTCCTTCTCCCCCTCCCTCTCCTCACCCCTCCTCTACTCCAGCCACACAGAAATGGGGGCCAATTCCCCCAAAATACACTTACCACACTCATGTCTGTCCTTGTGTTTCTGCTCTCATTTCTCCAACTGTGTCTGTGCCATCATTAACCCCACCCCACCACCACAGGTGAACTCATCCATGCCCACCAGAACCGAGAGTGAGCCTGGACAGGTCTGTAGGTGTGGAGGGAAGGCAGGGAATCAGAATTTCTGCAAGGAGGTGGGGCTACTGATACGCATTTCTGATGCACCACAGGCTTTCCTTTATCAAGCAGGGGTGTACAGGATAATTGTAAGTATTCAAGGGAGTACACATCAGGCTTTGGTTGATTCTGGTTGTAATCAGACCTCCATACATCAAAGCCTGATTCAATGTGGGGCACTGGGAAATGCATGGTTGTGAAGGTTAAGTGTGTGCATGGTGACATACACAAATATCCACTAATGCTTATCACTTCCGGGGAGAAAAGCATAGTGTGGAGGTAGCAGTTAGCCCAATCCTCACTTACTCACTGATCCTGGGAACTGATTGGCTGGGGTTTAAAACCTTAATGAAACAGATATTAGTGGGTGGGTCCTGCAGTAGCATGTCATGGTGAATCCTACCACAATATTAGCTGGGGAGGTGGTCCCAGGGCCATCCGCGTCAGCTCTGCATCATGATGACACAGAGAGTGGGGAGAGCCCTCCTCCCTCTCTGGGGAATCCCTTAGGGGGCTTCCCATTGGAGCAGGTGTGTGATGAGTCTCTGAGACATGCTTTTGACCAAGTGAAAGTAATTGATTGCCAAATCCTCCAGCCTAATGTTGCACTTTCCTTCCTGTACTTTTGTATTGTACAAAATAGGCTGTATTGAGTAACACAGGACACTCAAACTAAAGAGAAGATGACACAGTTGTTGGTCCTGAAGGGCTGTAGGGAACTTTTATTCCAAAAAGCTCATCATAATCCTATGGCTGGGCATTTGGGGCAGGATAAAACACTAAATTGTCTCATGGTCCAGTTTTCTTGGCCAGGGATTTGCACTGATGTCTGCAGGTAGTGTGCAGCATGTCACAAATGTCAGCTGGTAAACCCAGCAGCTGCACCAAGAGTTTCATTGCACCCATGGCTATTGTTGGAGAGCCCCTTCGAAAGAATTGCCATAGATCTCATCGGGCCATTAGATCGAGCCACATGTGGGTATTGCTTTGTATTAGTCCAAGTGGATTATGCAGCATGATATCTGGAAGCAGTGCCTCTCCACAATATCTCAGCATGCAGTGTTGTGGAGGCACTGTTCTGCATATCTCCTGAGTCAGAAATCTGAAAGAAATCCTGACTGATCAAGGCCTAATGTTGATCCAGCCTAATGTTGCCTTTTATGAAGCCTTTTATGTCATGCACACTGCACAAATTGTACAAATTATTGGGGATTACATCAATTTGTACGAGTGTTTATCATCCACAAATGGATGGGCTGGTCAAGCAATTTAACCAAACACTTAAGAACATGATTCATAAGTTAATTCATGGAGATGCTAAAAACTGGGATAGGTGGCTCAACCCTCTGTTGTTTTCAGTGTGTGAGGTCCCAGAAGCCTCCACCGGGTTTTTCCTGTTTGATTGCTGTATGGGTGCAAGCCCCATGGTGTCTTAGACATCATTAGAGAAAATTGGGAGGAGAGGCCTTCTCAAAGCAAAAATGAAATTCAGTACATTCTTGACCTGAGAGCAAAACTCCATGCACTGAGTCACATAACCCAGGAGAATTTGCTACAGGAGTCAGTTCTGAAATTGCTGAGGTGCGCTGGGCTCACAGCAAACCCAAAGAAATGTGCAATTGGACAGGTGGAAGTACGGTATCTGGGCTTCCACTTGGGTCATGGGCAGGTGTGTCCCCAAATTGATAAGACTGCAGCGATTGCAGCCTGCCTGAGACCAAAGACCAAAAAGGGGGTGAGGCAGTTCCTGGGGCTGGCTGGCTATTATTAGGAGGTTCGTGGCTAACTTTTCAGACATCACCAGCCCGCTGACTGACCTCAGTAAAAAGGGGGTGCCAAATCCAGTCCAGTGGATGGAGCTGTGCAAACAGGCTTTTGCTCAGGTAAAGGCAGTTTTGTGTGGGGGCCTGCTGTTGCATTCTCCTGACTTTTCTCTCCCTTTTGTTTTATAGACCGACACATCAGGCAGAGGGCTGGGGGCCATTTTGTCCCATGTGGTGGAGGGGGAGGAGCGTCCAGTGCTGTACATCAGCCACAAGCTCTCCATGCGAGAGTCAAAGTACAGCACAATAGAAAAGGAGTGTCTGTCCATCAAGTGGGCAGTCCTCACTCTCTGCTACTACCTGCTAGGACACCCATTCACCTTCTGTTCTGACCATGCCCCGCTCCAGTGGCTCCACCACTGCATGGGGGATGCCAATGCGCAGGTTACTTGTTGGTATTTGGCCCTTCAGCCCTTTAAATTCGAGGTGGTCCACAGGCCGGGGGTAAAGATGGTGGTGGCGGATTACCTCTCCCACCGGGGGGGGGAGTCAGCCACAGACCGGATGGCTCCCTGGCCTGAATCGGACTGTGCGGGTATGTGGCAGCGGGGGTGTGGTCGAGCGTCGGCTGTGAATGGCAAGGAGGAAGGTTGAACCAGCAGGTAACGTGATGAGGTGTACCTGTGTCAAATTACTGGCTGTCTGTTAACCTGTGTCTCTGTATGTCTTTTAGGCAGTCAGGAATGAGAGAGAGAGCTGTGACACCTTGTCATGTGTGTTTGTTTGGTGACATGTCACCAAAAAGTGTATAAAAATAAAAGGACTCACTTGTTCTGAAGCTTGCTTCCCGTTCCTCTGTTTGCCAAAGCTAGAAAGTTGTTACAACAACATATCAAATGTTGAAACTGAGACGTTATTCTCATCTCATTATCTCTAACCGCTTTATCCTTTTCTACAGAGTCGCAGGCAAGCTGGAGCTTATCCCAGCTGACTACGGGCAAAAGGTAGGGTACACCCTGGACAAGTCACCAAGTCATCACAGGGCTGACACATAGACAACCATTCACACTCGCAGTCAATTTAGAGTCACCAGTTAACCTAACCTGCATGTCTTTGGACTGTGGAGGAAACCGGAGCACCTGGAGGAAACCCATGCAGACACCATGCAAACTCTGCACAGAAAGGCCCTTGCTGGCCACGGGGCTCAAACCCGGACCTTCTTGCTGTGAGGCGACAGCACTAACCACTACACCACCGTGCCGCCCTTGATAAGACATATTAGAATAAATTGGTTGTGATCTAGAACTAGGTTTAATAATCTCCAGAATTTGTGTTTTGTATTCTTCTAAAAGGAAATGCTAGATCATTTCAACTATTTTCAAGATATTTTCACTTGCTAAAATATCATTTTTTGCGGTATAAGAACCAGGCATTATGCATCATTTCACATTCCACAGTGAATCAGTCTGTGAACACCAATCACAGGAATTTAGAAGTAGATTGAAAAGGGACAATCATATATTTATTCTTAGCATAAGACATGTAAGAGTATTCAAAAACTGTGAAAAGGAGGAACTAAAAGTTAAGGTGTTCAAGGAGGCACAAGTGCCTGAGAAATGAGGAAGCAAAAATTCTAAGAGATGGTTAGAATAGTAAAAATAAAAACACTGGGACTGGAAATAGGCAAGTTAAAGTGCTGAGCACCATTGATAATGTTAGAAAGAAAACATTTGGCCTGGATGGAAAAAAAAACCAAAAACAGATGAACCAGCTTTCTTGGGTGCAGTCTGAACTTATATGCAGTGCTCAGTAACATTGTAAAAGTTCTCCAAAATGATGTTAATTTTCTTCAACATCAGTGATTTTTACAGCACAAACTTCCTCCCTGTCTCACTATATATAGGTCACATTTTCATTCAGAGATCAAAACTATATCCATCTATCCATTATCTGTAGCCGCTTACCCTGTGCAGGGCCGCAGGCAACCTGGAGCCTATCCCAGCTGACTATGGGCAAGAGGCGGGGTACACCCTGGACAAGTCACCAGGTCATCGCAAGGCTGACACATAGAGACAAACAACCATTCACACTCACATTCAAACCTACGGTCATCTTAGAGCCACCAATTAGCCTAACCTGGATGTCTTTGGACTGTGGGGGAAACCGGAGCACCCGGAGGAAACCCACACAGACAGGGGGAGAACACGCAAACTCCACACAGAAAGGCTCCCGTCGGCCACTGGGCTCAAACCTAGAACCTTCTTGCTGTGAGGCGACAGTGCTAACAACTTGCACCACCATGCTGCAACATGTAAATACTTCCCTTAAATAATATATAGGCTAAATATATAGGCTATAATATGTTTGTGCCATTTAGCCAAGCTGGCTTTTCAGGGGAAAAGAAAAAAAAAAGGGTTTGTCACAGAAAACTGTGCTCGCAAACACACACACACACACACACACACAGAGAGAGAGAGAGGTGTGTAACAAGGGACATGAGGAGTGGAGGGACTTGTGCAAGCAACCTGCTTTTGTAATCAGAAATATGTTGAGGAGAAAGTGAAGAGAAGTAGGAAGCAATTTGAGGTAGAAAGGTGTGTGGACCTAGACGACAGACAGAGACGTTTGAATTTGCACTGGTCTCGGAAAGAAGAATGTCAATGTCAAAAATGTCACACCCCGTCCCACCATGATGGCACCACTTTTACACAGACATTAACTCTGGCTCTGGTACTACCAATCATTCTGGCTCAAAGGCGTAAAAGCACAGACATTCGGATGTTTTTATACAGAACGCGAGGCGGAATAAAGGCGTAAGATTTCTGCCTTGAATAGTCTGTGTAAAATGGGCTTTTGTATCTCTGAGAATTAAACAGCCTGACTTTGGACTGTTTTGTTTTGACGATTGGCAGCTGTATTGAAGACTGTCCATTTGTAAACCATCCTTCTCACTATAGAATGGTGAATTACAAATTGTTTGAAGATGGCTTGATGACCCTTCCTAGATTGATGAGCAGCAACAGTTGCTTCTCTGAGGTAATGATTGATGTCCTTTTTTCTTGGCATGATGCAGACATACCTGACAGCTTCAGAACACCAAACAACCAAAAGTTCTGTTTCTCATAGAGGTATTCGCACTTTTTAAGGTTAACTGATCTTGACTAATCTCTAAAATTTCATCGTAACACCTGGCTGCGACTTACTGTCATAATAATTCTCAAAGTAGGAAAGGTGTACTCATATTTTCCATCTGGTTTCTGAACGTTGGTTTAATTTTGGGGAAAAAATTACTACATATGGAAATCTGTTTTTTTTTTGGTGTCACATGAGGTTGTTTGTTTATAGAAGTTGCTGAAGACTACACAATTGTTATTTAAGCCCTGATAAATAAAAACACAGAATTGAAGGAGGGTGTACTTTCTTTTTCCCATGATTGTATGTCCTATAGCACTCTCTTGTTGTGCAAAACTCAAAGGTCCAGAAATCAAGCACAGACTGAATCAGAATGTTGAAAAAAGGTCCTCCATAAGAGGCCATCTAACAAGAATATTGCTCAGCTGTCAGGCTTTACTCAAACTGTGAGGACATGGCTTATTCTTCATAAAGTTCTAAATCCTTCTGTAGAATCTCTGGGTGCCAAATGTGTATGCATAGATAACAGTCATGTTTAGCACTCGGGGCCCAGGCTCCTGACACTTGAGTTTGTATGGATAACAAAACACCAACATTGCTCTGTTGACCAGTGACACTACACTAAATTTGCTGTTCAACATGTGTTATAATTAGGCCACACCAATTTAATTAGTTGGTTCTTGGATTTTTTCAGGAAAAATATAGGGCTTTCATAATAGAGAAACAAAACAAAGACAATACATTATTGTTACACATTTCATATGGCTCTTTTAATAGCTT
>JAODVO010000002.1:24460149-24471324 GCA_025400055.1 Notarius lentiginosus
AGTCGTGACACACCGGGGGTTGTCTTGCTTCTGTAGGTTTTTTTTTTTTTTTAAACTGTTGTTCTGTGTCGGGACTTTTCAGGAAAAAGAATGTATATTCCAGCGTGTAGCTAATGCTAGGCCACAAATCTGCACCATCACTTCAGTTATTTCAAGGAATTTTGCACATATCAGAATCGCTAATCAACTCTAATTTCCACGTATATCTATCTTTCACTTCTTTCAGACCAAGATTGTCCAAGTAATCCTGTAGTAGAGCTTTTTTAGCTGTAGTTTTTTTCACACAACAGCAACAGACGCCAGACATCTCCGCTTGGCTTCAGTATGTGATCAGCCAATCAGCAGGTCCCGTATGTGTTTACGATTTTTATGTCACGATTTACAACCAATGGGAGACGCCCTTTGTCGGCTGTCCACCGATCATAGGCTCCCGTGCCACAATGGCGGTGTGTTGATAAATATTTAGAAAATATCATTACAAAATGTATGGAACTATCAAAAGCAATAAATTGTGATAAGACTGGTTAGAGGGAAGGAACATTATTCAGTGATATTGTTTATTATTCGCTCCAATCGTGATATAAAAGTTCCAAGTTCGACACCTGCCTGCTTCAACCGCGCTGCTGGCACATGATGTCCTTGACCTTCGTCACCCTTAGCCAGTTGGTATAATTACATCATTACATGCACCCTTCTGATCTGAGCTTTTCCAGTACGCTTGAGCACCAGCATATTTTGACAAATTGTAACCAAAAAGAAATTTGTATGATTTCCTCAAAATAAATATAATAAGTATGCTATATTTACTGTATGGACACGGTATCAGAATTTTATTTATAAGCAGTCGCCACATGTACCCATAGGGTACCTATTTTTTTTGTAATGCCTTTCTGTAACGCGTCTCTCAGGGGGACCAAGAGTGCCAATGATGCGTGGCCCTCCACCACAAGGTATGATGGCACCTCCACTGCCCCGCCCTCCTCCTCCACCACCAATGATGATGGCACCCCCAATGGCTGGACCCCCTCAGCACCCTATGGGTCCCATCGGACCACCTATGGGGCCCATGAACCCGGTTACACCTGTAAGGGCTTTCATTTACACTCCACAAAACACTGGCACTTTTTGGTACTTTAAAAAAAAACAACGAAAACTGGAACTCATTTTGGTCAGTTCCGAATAGTATCATGGAACAGTGCGGAGCTGCAGGATGTCATTGCGCGCCAAAATGATGTGGTACTTCTTACTGCTACTGTGATTTTAAAATTCTCTGTATTCAGGTTTTGGAATACATCGACTCTTGCGTTTCGATTATCAGTTTTGTTTTTTTCCTGACGCATGGCTGGAGAAATGAATGTGAAACTGAAAGTTTTTTTTTTTTCCCCCTTCTCCCTTTAGCAGGTTGACTCAATGAACCCAATAGTGGTGACTCCACCTCGGCCAGGGACGCAGGCTCCACCCAAAGTTACCCCCAGCGTCATACAGGCAGCTCCCACTGTTTATACAACACCACCCGCCCCCAAGAGACCAGACATGAGGGCGCAGAGACAAGCACACATGGTAAAGACTTTTCACACATGCACAACATAACTCTTGGAGACTCTCTTTCCATGGCTCTTGAGAGGTTGTCGGATATTCGCTACATATAAGAATAAAGCTGAATATTTACTTATAGGAACAAGTTCAGCGCAGGCTCTCTTGCTGTTGATCATCAGATTATTCCAGCTCAAGAGGCCAAGAATCTGGGTTGCTGGTTTGATCAGCAGCTTAGCATGGGGACACCGATCAATAAGATTTGTCGTGCGTCTTATTTTTATTTCAGTCCGTCCAGGATTTCGCGGGCCTTTTTTGTGATTGTTGCAGGCTAAAATGTCTGATGTCGCGGGGGGGGTTCCAAAAAATTGCGATGAAAGTTGCTGTGTTTTTTAGGTTTTTGTTGCACATTGCGGGAGGAAGTGAAAGTTACGAGAAATTGTTGCGATTTTCTCTTTTTGTGATTTAAAATTGAGTATGTTAAATAAGTTATTACTGAAAAACTATTGATTAAAAAAGCAAAGACACTGAGAAATGGTCCGATAAACAACTTTACCAAAATAAAAGATTACCAGGACTACAACAATGCAGAAAAATAGCCTTTACTTATCCGAATGCACCTGTTGAAGTGCATAGAACCTCACAGCACAACATGAAGTTACTTTAAAATATAATATAAATGCCTCAGCTTTCATGTAAGAAAAAAAAAAAACTATTAATACTAGTAATGTGTGCAGGCAGTCTCTCCTGAAGACTAAATTAAACAATTATAAATTAATAAAATAAATGGCTCAGGCTTCATAGAAGAAAAAAAACAATTTGAACAGAATCTCACAGTATGCTGCTGAAGCTGCCTCGACGATGGAAAATAAAATACCATTTTGGCAAAAATGTTGGCATCCATTAATTTCTTTTATTAAATAAAAAAAAAAAGTAAAGCGCACACAGTGCTTCACTGTAAACATAACACACTTTCAGGAACAGAATTTAAGCCGATATAAACACTGACTCGCACATGCTGCTTCTCTTGAACGTAGACACAGAAGTAAGGCGGAAGGTAGTTTGTCGATGTCACCTCAAGATGACGCCAACGATTGGTCAAATTTGCGGTGATTGGATATAATTGCAACACCGCCCTGAATTTGTGCAGATTGGTTGAAGTTGCAAATCGCAACATCGTGAAATCCTGGAGGGTCTGTCTAAAGAGGAATGATTGATGAACAGTTAGATGGGTCAGTGATTGTAACCAGAGTTTGAGCATATTTAACTCCTGATTGACGAACAGGTTGGTTATATGCACACACTGCAGAATTAATTAATGATTAAATCTAATTATTAACAGCTTGAATATATGGACCTATTTATTTTGTTTGTTGGTTCATTTTATTAATTGATTAATTTCCATTACAATGGTTCATTAAACACGTCACATATTTGATGCTTTCTCTACAGCTGCCTACTCGTAGAAAGGAATTCAGATAGGTTTTCTGAATTAGTGATACTTTTTTTTTCATTGTTATTCCTAAGAAAACAGAACAGTAAGGAAAGTATCAAATGTGAGTTATTGACTAATTCAAGTATTAAGGATGTTGGAGAACAATTTAATGGTAAAAAAAAATATGATAATAATGATAGTCTAAGGGCGGCACGATGGTGTAGTGGTTAGCACTGTCGCCTCACAGCAAGAAGGTCTGGGTCCGAGCCCCATGGCCAGCGAGGGCCTTACTGTGTGGAGTTTGCATGTTCTCCCTGGGTTTGTGTGGGTTTCCTCTGGGTGCTCCGGTTTCCCCCACAGTTCAAAGACATGCAGTTAGGTTAACGTGGGGCAGCCTTGGGCTGAAGTGCCCTTGAGCAAGGTACCGAACCCCTGACTGCTCCCCGGGCGCTCCAGTGTGGCTGCCCACTGCCCTGGGTGTGTGCGCGCGCGCTCACTGCTTCAGATGGGTTAAATGCAGAGGATGAATTTCACTGACAAGTAAAGGTTTCTTCTTCTTCTTCTAAATCACTGGAAGCCCAATACTACCATGACGTTCATGTCCGTGTATGTAAACTTCTGACCACAACCGTAATTAAACTCCATATCATGTATCAGGATGTATTTTCGCCACGTCATTCAGATCTACTCAGATTCCTGTTCTTGGTTGACAGGAGTGGAACCCGATGTGGTCTCCTGCCTGTATGCTCAGCGTGTTGTGTGCCATGTGATGCTTTTCTGCTTACCACAAGCGGTTAATTGAGTTCCTGTAAAATTCCTGTCAGCTGAAACCTCTGACCTGATTGGATAATTACATCTGTATGTGTGTTCTAGTCTTCATTTTAAATACAATCAAATTGCTAGAAGCTAATCTTTAAGACAATAGCACGTTGTAGCCTATTTACATCTTTCATTTAATATCCTGGCTAATTTAATAACTTTAAAACGGGCAGATTCACTCGTAGTTATGTAGTGGGGCCGGAATCGGTGCACTTTAATGTGTCTCTCCCTCAATTTATTTCCCTAATGGCACACGGGAGCAGTAAAACTGAAATATCCATCAGGACGAATGAGGGTTACTATAATCAGTATGGAAACAAGTAGCGAGGCATATTTATAGCGAAATATAGTACATCTATGGCTGTTTTCAAATTAGGTCCATTTTAGCATGCTGCGTGATCTCAGACCAACATTACATGGAACTCAAACCATGTAAAACGCCCGACAAGCAAGGCTTCCGGAGCTTCTCGGTACGTTTTGTCTGTGGTTCATTTTGCAGACCTTGTAAATTTGCGTCTTGTGAAACATGTCCACTTCAAGGCTAAAGGACATGCTGTCCGTATGCAGCTGCAGGTTTCTGTCATGTTTGGACAGGAAACAAGTGCAGAATTTAATAAAACATGATGTCATGTAGTTCAGTGACCAAGTAAACGGCTCGTCAACTATTATACGAGTCCCGATGTTGACGTTTCTTTTAAAAACAGGAAGTCAGAGTGACGGGGTGTGAAAGCAATTGACTGATTTACACAACGCTCCACTCGCACTGAATACAAACAGACTTTTTGGTATTTTAGTAAAATGGGTAAACGTGGAACAAGAAAGCGTTTAAGAGATTTTCTGAACCGGGGAGGATCTCTCACTACCATCATCTTCACCCACACCTGTTGTGCTTTTGGAGTTACATATGATATACGTGTTTGGGCCAAGGGTCACTGTTAACGGCTGAGGGAATCGTAGATAAAATTATACTGCTTACTCTTACTACCATCCCGACAGCGTATAAAGACGGAATCACGGTCCTGATCAACGCGAGGAAGAAATATTCTGATACTGAACAAGCCTCAGGGGAAAACACGCCGCTGAAAATAGTGTGCACGTTTGCCGTTACGTGACAGGCAAACTCCATGTGAATTTCTCTCAACCAATAGCTTTTTTCCCCCCCCTAGCAGTCAGGTGCTGGTGTGGCGCCAGTTCCGCATTGCTGCCTTTTGAGAACTGAATGCTACGCAGCAGCAGGGAAGTTGGAGTAATTCCCATTGAAGTGTCATCGGGGGGAAACATTTATTCAAAAAAATAACAGCGGACCGAACTCATCTACCTTGCTTGCATTTTATAAGTTTCACTTTAAGTCATTACAGCTTGCACTTTAAAGGGCACATCTTGGGTATATTTAGGAGCAAGATCAATGTAATTCTCTTATTTTATATTAAACTTTGGTCAAATATCTCACATTTTGTGAAATTTTTTTTTTTTTTACCTTGCACAATACTAGAAAAATTCAGTTGAAATCAAGCCATTTGAGGCAAAGTCGTCTGCCTCTGAAAAAACTTGCCATTTGGATTTCCTGGCAAGCATTGATTTTCGTGACGTCACGTGCGGGACGCCTTCTGAATCTCATGTCTGTGTTGGTTTGTTTGAGAATACGACCTGGTGTTTTTTTTTTTTGCAAGTTTCTTCAAGATTATGCAATTATTAAAATGGTTAACAGATGTATCATAGGAGGGTGTGGCAACACCAGTCTTCATAGGATTATTACTCCTTGTTTTCCAAAAGACTGGACAATGAGGGAGAAATGGGAGCCACCCAGAAAAACTGGCAACATGCTATAGACCACAGCATCATAGGTGGGGCTCACTTCATAAAGCCTGATGACTTTGAGAGCTATTTGCAGTGGGAAATGGGCTTCAAGAAGCAACTTGATCTGAAAAAAGACGCAGTTTCATCTGTTAGAATGCCCAAAGCAACAGAGTCTCCATCTGTGGCAGCGTCACCAAAGGAGCCAGCCGTGTTAGTCTCCCCTGATGTAAGATGAAGTGCGGCATCCACCAAGGCCCTCAAAGCTGAGAACCAAGCAGAGCCAAGAAAAAGACCAGGAAATTTGGCAATTCACCAGTTGACTGTTGCCAGGGTAAGAAATAAAAGACTAAATTAGGTGTTTGTGTGGTACATGGATATTTGACGCATAAAAATAAACACGAAAGCACTGAGTGATAATACACTTCACATGTATCAAGGGATACATGTCAGGGCTTGAGATCTTGGGACCTGTCAAACAACTGTATATACAACCCTGCTTAGCAGATTCCATGTGTGTAGCTTATGAAATTGTTCTACAGTAGCCAGTACTCTTCTAAATGAAGAAATACATAATTAGAAAAAATGACATGTAACAATAGATGAGCATTGATACATGAATCCATGGGTTTAGGAGTTGAAGCTTTTAACCATCATTTCAATGCAAAATCACTAGCTGCTAAACTTGGTCTACACAGGCTGTGCACTAAACCCATGCAAGGTCCCTCTGCCTGCTGGCCAATCTGCACATGACATCACAAATCTGGATCAATATGGCTCCAGGCTCCCTTGGGGTTTTTCCAGACGCATTTTTTTTTCTGCTGTAGATAATGGCCTTATGCAAAATTGGCTTTCTGGATGAGTGTGTAAAGGGACATACTTTTCATATATATAAAAAAACCACTAAATTGGTCCAAGATATGCACTTTAAGGTGGAAAGGTGCTGGTCCATTTTTGGCTGCGTAGGCAAGCGTCAGTGTTTCTCATTTGATGCTGGCAGCTACAGGAAGCTAGTGAAGGGAGCATCGCAATGGGGTGATGTTTGAGAATGTGGAAGGTTGAAAACCAGTGCAGCTGCATTCTGAAGTGGTTGAACGGCATCCAAATGTGGCAGAAGTAACTTGTTCAGTTTTGTACTTTTGCTGTATGGTACATATTGAAATTGTGGGTTTTAGAGATCTCTGGTTATTTTTAACTTTTCCCAAGTGAAGATATTTAATCTGAACTGGGACTAGATTGGAGAGTTGTTAGCTGTGCTTCAGTCTAGTCTTTGAAGCTTTTCTGTAGTTGTCAGTAATTAAATGGTCATGTGATGAGGCCAAGATCAGTCGCAGCCAGACTTGAACAGCAGAATACATGCATGTCATAACGTACATCTCCACTGAAATGAACTAGTCTCAGTATGTTCTAGTTAAAAAACTGTAGGAAAATTCAGTTCTCTCATTTTATTAAATATAGGAATCCATTTTTGATAACATTTCACTCAACTTGCTATAGCAGTGACAAAATAGCTATGTAATATCAGTCCATAAAGCAATGACCATAAATTCGTTGATACCTGTGCAAGACATCGTAGGGCAGAAATCAAAGTGACCATTATCTGCCAAAGTAAAGATGCATATGCCCACTTTCGAATGCTGATTTAATCAAGCTGGAAGTTATTTTGACAGCAGATCAGGAAAGTTTGAGAAAAGTTAGCAGTAATCGTTATTTAAACTGTTTGTGCAATATTTCATTTGGAAAACAGTTTGTTTGGTGGAATAAATGTGACAAGATGCAGAGTACGTGTTTTGCACCTAGTTGTGGTCTGGCTGACACTTCACATTTCGAAGTCTCGCACAAGTGTTGTGAAGAGGGCATGGATAAGTGATGCCTGCTGTGGACCACACAAACTAAATTCAACATGGCTAAAAACCGAACAGGCTGATAAACGTAATTGAACATGTTAAATAAGTTTAAGTGACTAAAGTTCTTTAAACTTGCTCCCTGGGATAAAAACAGAAGGCTCTAGTACAGTAATCATGTATATTGCAGTTATTGCTTAACACCTTAAACCTTACATCTTTACACAGTACTGCAACAGAAATTAATGAACAAGGTTTCAGTGTGACCAAGCCAAGGTTGAGCAGGGATGAATCCCATTTTAAAAGTTCTAGAGAAACTGCTGATGCTTGTGTGAAGCCAATTTCTAGGAAAGACGGGGACCCATTGAGATGCCTCAAACAAGTGTGTGGTGGGTTAAATCAACAAGTAACCATGTATGGACTGCACTGTTAAGTCTTTGAACAAACATTTGAGGAAGCCACGTTCATTTTGGTAGATTACTAATCTGTCTTGAACATTAATTGTAATAAACTTTACCAGTGCACTGAGGCTCATTCCATACCAACTCGCTTCCATAATTCATTTAGACAAAGTATTTTCAGGCTGAACTTTTCATCGTCTTAAATAATTTACTCCTTACACCCAGCCAGTGGGACAAACCATTTCGTTTTAATTAAAACATTGAAGTGACAAGTGTTCAACCGGTGTATAGAAAAAAAATAAATACTTGTGCCTTACTCATCTTTTTCCATTGTACATGATTGTTTAAAAAAAAAAAAAGTCCCAGAACAGGAATGCTCAGCCTTTCTGTAGTCAGTCAGTAATTAAATGGTCATGTGATGAGGCCAAGCTCGGTCTCAGCCAGACTTGAACAGCAGAATGGCCACTTGACCCAGGTAGAAATAGATGAAGTGCTTGGTCTCGTGGGTCACGTAACTGCCGAAGTTCCTTCCCACAATGCAGTGCCAAGTTGGGTTATATTTTTTGTCAAACTCCTTGATGGACAGACAAGAGAACATCATGTAAGCTGACTTTATACTCTAGTATCAAAAAAGTGCTTAAGCTCTGGCCAACCAGTATTTGACAGGCACATTTTCAGCACAGTATTCTCCTGGTTTAACACTTCATTCTGAGAATGAACAGCTTGGTTTGATATTCAGACCAGAGACTTACCTTTTTAATATAGGCAGCAATATCCTTCTCAATGTTGTACTTCTCTAGAGCCTGTGTAGCACACTCAACTGCGTCCTGCTGCATCTCCTCGGGCATGTCTGCATTTTTTATTACTGCCTTCCTGTCAGACATGACTGTTCTGCAACCACAAGAGATGGATTTTTTTTTAAGTTTATTTAGAACAGACTCAAACCCCCCTCATTGTAATCATTAATTTCCTCAATCACTATAATAAACTTATGCAGAATAGCGATCACATGCCCGAGTCTTTCCTCACACAGGAGCATCTTTTCAGTGATCTTCAACAGGACGATGCACGCCACAACTTGGTGTACCATACATTACTGTTAATTTGCAAGTTTTGCTGCCGTTTTTGTACAGTTTAGTGGTGTAAAGTACCCTTCCAGTACAGAAAAGCTACACGACCGTGCAGCCACTGGCCACCGTACAAAAGCAGGTTACATAACACGAGATCACGTCCAGCCTTTCTTCCATCATTTTCTTGCATAATAACCTCAGCATACATTTCAGTCGGGTGTTGCTGGGGTGTATTGCCAATCTACTCCCATTTTCCTTACACAGCAAAAGTATTAAAACACGAAGATCATAATTTGAATTATAGTTGGGCAACTTATAATGTTTTAATCTAGCGATCTAAAATCACTAGCATTTTTGCTAAGATGAGACCAAGATGACTGCGGCGCACTCAGACACAGTTGCTCGTGGCTCTCCTTGCAGTGCTTTTTACAGGCGTTTCTGTTCACATGTCTGTGCGTCTTTGCTCAATTAAATCGCCAAGATCTGCTGCTTTTCAGATGACAGTGTAACTAGGCAGTTACGAGCGACTTTTTGCACTCTCACAATATACCGGGCTCTCCGTGGATTATCGTCGGCCCCGGCAAACGGTTTCTCACCAACGCCAGACCCATCAAGTTGCGAGGTGGAGTCAAGCAACTTTAGGCAACATGTCAGCTGCTAATAACCGTACTATACAATTCTCAGCTGCCTATTCATGATGTACAATTTCTTCCTTGCACGTGTCTATTTTATATAAATAGATTTTTTGCTCTTGCTACTTCATGTTTTGTTGTATCAGTGCACCAGACAGCTAACCAAATTCGTTGTACTCTGTGCAAGGACAATAAAGGGATTCGGATTCTCTAATTAGGTTAAATGCAGAGTTAGCTGCTTTATTTAAGACAGTCTGCAATTATAGTTTGGTAGCATTGCTCTTTTAAACACCGTGATGTTTAAAATAATACAAGAACAAGATGCCTCGTTAACTAAAAGACAGAACCTACATAATAACTCATCTTGATTAGCTAACGTGAGTTATTTCACATACGCGTAAAGTAAAACAGTTTTTCGTGAGATTCTGAATAAATAGCAATTTGAAGTATGTATTTACCTGATATTGCTGAATCTGCTAAATGAGAAAACAGTTTATAATGAACTCCCGCTATTCTGGATTCCACTGAAAGTGAGGTGGGTGTGTTTCTGACTCTTTGTACACTTCTTCTGTGTTGTTGCCTGACGCTTACCGGTACGATTCACCTATTGGTCGGCCATCGTGCATTCTCTGTGGTATTTACTCCTGCATTTTATTTCAAACCATCATGCTTTGCGGCTTAGCTGCATTGTTTGTCTCCATACCAACGAAGGTGCAAACGCGCACGCGCCAAAGTCGTAACTTCTGATTCCCAATCTCTGATCAGGGAAAGCCAAATCCTGTAGTCGATTAAAAAAAAAATCTTTATTGAAAATAATAGCAACGAAATACAAATACAGTTATTAATACACACACAAACCAAGAGCCAGGGGGATTTTTAAAATAAAGACATTAAATAATGAGTACAAATGAAAAGTTTTAGCAGCTTCCTTGTTTTTAGAGTCAGAGATGATTTTGATATACTGTTCGGTTTCCTTTTCAAAGGCTATAAATGAAGGTTTTGAATGACTAAATTTGTCTTTATGAACATGGTATTTTCCTAAAATGATCAACAAATTTATTATATATAACTCTTTCTGTTTTTTGCTTTTGTTGTTATGGAAACCAAACAGGACATGTTTCCAACACAGAGAAAAGTCAGAGTCAAGCTCGGCTGTAACGTATTGGGTTTTTTCTATCCAGAATGTGATGGTAAAAGGACATTGCCAGAACAGGTGCATTATTGTTTCTGGGTCCATCTTACACAGTGAATAGTCCACCCAGATGTCTCTCTTAAACTTAAGCATATAATGCTTGGCAGGATAGTATCTATGAATCAGTTTGAAAGACGCCTCCCTTACTTTGTTTGTAAGGAAGTATCTGTATGGAAGGTTCCACACACTGCTCCAGTTCAGGTCACCAACAAGACCAGTCCAGTACTGAACCACAAAGGGGATAGTGGTGATATCTGCCTGGAATATCACCACTGCCTGTGATGATATTCCAGTGGTGATATCTGCCTGGGTGGCACGGTGGTGTAGTGGTTAGCACGGTCGCCTCACAGCAAGAAGGTTCCGGGTTCGAACCCAGTGGCCAGCGAGGGCCTTTCTGTGTGGAGTTTGCATGTTCTCCCCGTGTCTGCGTGGGTTTCCTCCGGGTGCTCCGGTTT
>JAODVO010000002.1:24910585-24922120 GCA_025400055.1 Notarius lentiginosus
CAGAAAAGGCCCCATAGCTTCTTTAATCTCTCGGTTAGATGAGATTACTTCACTTAGTTGTGTGGAAAAGTCATTCCCAAGCGACTGTATGGCTGACAAAAGACGGCTTTCGTCAAGGGCTAGCATCTCTCCTGGCTCCGTGGACTTCTCGTGTTCCTCATGTGGCGTTGCAAGGTCTACCTTTTTATCTTTAAGTGGCTGGCCTTTTCCTCAATTTTTTTTGACGACATATAGACTGTATAAATGGTTTTTGGTCAAAAACTGCACGATATATATGCTATAATGTTAAAAGTTATTTCAAATTTGCCGGAGCTCAGGCCCAAGCAACCATTCTGCTGCTCGCCATAACCGGAACTCGTTTGGCAGCTTTGATGCCAAATTTGTCAGGCTGTAACAGATGAACGGTTTTGAAAATTTAAAAAATCCATCTGATAACTTTTGTGAGGCTTTGTTTGAAGATTATCTGTGTCAAATATGGTGAAAATTGGACAACATTTTTGACCTGTGAAATTTTTATTTGTTTGTTTATTTATTAAACCATTCGATAAAATCCAGTATAGCGGCCGGATCTATTATATTGACTTTAAACGTTGGCATGTCTTGACCCTGGGAACTTGCACTGTATCAGCAGATACAATCATTAATTTTTAAGGTAAAAACATCAACTGTTAGCCCAAACACAGTTTTGCTCATTGTAGTGTCTTCTAGTGGACAAATGACCAAAAAATTGTTGTGCTTCCTGAAAAGGTGGCTTTGCTGCCAAATTTGATTGGCTGTGATGGATGAACACTTTTTAGCAAATTGAAAAGCCAACAAATGCCATTTTGGGAGCTTGGTCTGAAGAGCGTCTGTGTGAAATTTCATGAAAATTGTACAAAATTTGTGACCTGTGAACTTTTTTTTCCATAAAAATTCAACGTTTTTGATAAAAATCTAAAATGGCAGAAAATCCAATGTAGTAGAAATTTAGGTCATGTGATGCACTGAATTCTGCTTGAGCCAAACAATTGAATGGTACCTTGTTTTTGAAATTCGAACATGCAGTTCAAATGTTATCTGCATGAATGTACCTCCAAATTTGACTGTTAGTGTTGCTAGAGCACTCGAGCTGGAAATGGGACACTTGGTGAAAAGAGGCAGAGGACTGTCTGCAATCAGTGTGTTAAATTTCAGAACTTTTTACCATATGGTTCTATGGACTGCCATAGACACCCAAGCCAGAAAAAGATGACTGAAGGGTCCTGTTGTTCCAGGGGAATGAAATCCTTGCTTCTCTGCTGAGAATAGATAAGATTTTCAAGTAGCCTGGTAAGCTTAAAGCTGAGGCACTTCGCAGGGCTGGGTTGTGTTTTTTTTTTTAATTTGGTCTTATTGCATGTCAACAAATCTCCTAAACCATTTAAGCACATGTCTCTCAGTGGTCTAGCCATTTCCACATTGTCACAAATATACTGTCTACAATAATTCATCAAGCCAAGGAAACTCTGCATCTCTTTCACCGTCTTAGGTTGTGGGTAAATTTGAATTGTCTGTGGTTTTTCCTGTACTCAGATTTTCTTTCCAGCTTTCAGAATATGTCCCAAGTGTGCAACTTCTGGCTGCAACAGCTGCACTTTCAGCTTATAGACCTTGTGTCCTTTATTTGCCAGCTGTTGTAGCAAATAGACTATCTTTTTGGCACTTTTCCAAAGTGCCTGAACATAACAGGTCATCAACATAGTGGATGATGGTATTCCCATAGGGAGGGCATATATCAGCCAAGTTTCTCCTAACCATTGCATGAAATACTGTGGGAGATTATTTTAAATCCTTAAGGAAGATGACTGTACATATAAGGCTGACCTCCATATGTAAAAGCAAACAAAGATTGAGCGTCTGGATGAAGTGGCATACTAAAGAATGCTGAAACAAAGTCTATCACAAAATTACATTTACATTATGTTTCCTGGCATTTAGCGGACATTCTTATTCAGAGCAATGTACAATGAGTGCAAAAGTCAGGTACACAAAGTGCTGAACTTCTAGACAAAGTTCTAGTGCCAACTGAACAAATGACCGCAATACTTGGTGTAATATGCTGTTGAAATACCAATACTCAAATGGCCAAGCAAACAAACCAACCATGCAAAGTATAACTAAATAGAGAACTCAAAACGGTTAACCCCAGGCGAGACCATACACAGCTCAGGTTGGTCTAGACTGAAACGCAGTTACACAGTGGGCAGGGGAGAGGTGCAGCCTGAAGAGGTGAGTCTTCAGTCTGCGCTTGAAGGTGGTCAGGGAATTGGCTGTTCTGGCCTCAGTGGGAAGATCATTCCACCAACAGGGAACCAAGACAGACAGTAGTCTTGATTGGGCTGGGCATGAGTGGAGAGGAGGAGGGGCCAGGTGATCACTAGTAGTGGAGCATAGGGTCAGATCAGACTCTGGAGGTATGCTGGTCTTAACCCCTTGAGAGCCTGGTGAGTTAGTACAAATGTCCTTAAATTTGATGCAAGCTGCAATAGGTAGCCAGTGCAAGTCGACAAGCAGAGAGGTGATATGGGAAGAACAAGGGAGATTGTAGGCCAGGCAAGCTGGAGCATTCTGGATGAGCTGTAGGGGTCTGTTGGCAGAAGCTGGAAGGCCAGCAAGGAGCGAGTTGCAGTAGTCCAAGTGAAAGAGGATCAGCGCTTGGACCAGGAGCGGAGTAGAGTAGATGGTGGTAAAAGGGCAGATCCTTCAGATGATGTAGAGGAGGAATCTACATGTCCAGGTCATTGCAGCAATGTTCACTGAAGAATTTGTCCTCAAACACAACCCCTAGGTTCTTCACACTGGGTGAAGGAGACCTAGAGATGTACCCCAGAGAGATGACAATGTCCAGGGGTGGAGAGGATGGAGCAGGAATGTAGATTACCTCCATCTTGCCTGGATTGAACTTCAGGTGGTGGTTGTCCATCCAGCTCTGGATGTCACACAGGCAAGCAGAGATGTGAGCAGAGATCTGTGTCCAAAGAAGGAAAAGGGAGAAACAGTTGGGTGTCCTCAGCATAGCAGTGGTAGGTAGGCTTGACCATGAGCAGAGATAATTGGGCCAAGAGACTGGGTGTAGAGGGAGAAGAGAAGCAGACTAAGAATTGAACCTTGAGGAACACCGGTAGTAAGTGGGTGTGGCACTGATACAGTACCAGACCAGGTAACTTGGAAGGAGCAACCAAAGAGGTAGGACTTGAACCAGTCTAGGGCTGTCCTGCAGATCCCTAGAGCTGATAAGGATGACAGGAGGATGGAGTGATCAACAATATCAAATGCGGCAGAAAGATCAAGGAGAATCGGGACCAAGGAGAGGGAGGCAGTATGTGCTGCATGAAGTGCCTCACTGACGGAAAGAAGCGTAGTCTTGGTTGAGCATCTAGCTTGGAAGCTGGATGAGTGGGGATCCAGGAGGTTGTTCTGTGAGAGAAAAGAGGAGAGTTAGTTGGCGACAGCATATTCAAGTATCTTTGACTGGAAAAGGAGAAGAGAAACCAGTCAGTAACTCTGAATGACCGAGGGGTCTAAGGTGGGGAACTATTTGCCTGTTCCTGCATTTTTCACTGGATAAATTGGAGTATTATAAAGACTTGTGGGGTAGATCACCCCTGCCTTTAGCAGTTCTTCGATTGTTCCTTTTATTCTGTCTGCAGCTTCTGGAGACTTTGGGTACTGCCTCTGCCATGGGCCTGTCATTCTGGCTGATTTTATCAGACCAACATCATGTTCACCTTCATGACACTCAGGTACTTCCTTCGGTAATTCATGTTCCTCTGTCAGAACCGTGAGTGGTTCTGTTCCCAGTTGGTGACTCTGCTGTATAGGGAGCAGGTACTATAGTTAAAATCTCTAAGTTCCATCTTTGCACTTCATCAGTCTTAAGATGTCTGTTGCTTTAAAGTCTGTGGCTAGTAGTCACTTTATCATATATTCAATGTCTTTAGTCTGACTGACTGTCAGTGTCACATGTGGCACTGCTGTGTCTGGCAACTGTCACATCTGCGCATGTTGGCACTTGGAGCATGCGCCTCAAACTGCATCTTGCATACAGCACCGCATTCAAGCTCTTTAGGACTAATTGCCATGCATCTGCTGCTGATCAGAGCATAATCACAACATGTACATATAAGGGGACTCAGTAACACAGAGACTTTGAAAAGTATATGGTCTACGCATATATCTTGTGTCTGACATTACAAGAACAAAAAGGCTCAGTAGTGCTTTTCTGGTTCTCATTTGTACTGTATTTTTGGATTTTGCTTTGCTTTTTTTGCCTTGGATACCTTATTTGTGCCTTGCTTGACCATTTTTGCCTCTGTGGTTTTTTTTTTAAACCTTGCTTTTGCCTGATGATGTTTTGGAGCTGTATGTCAGTGTGCTTTTAATAAAATCTTCCTGCAGTTGCATCCATCTACGGATGTCGTGGAAGAGAGCAGGCATGTTGCGCAATGGCGCACAAAAGTCACAGTGCCTAAACTAGTATCAGTATGGTTCATCCAGCAGCTAGTCATATAATGGCATAGATGATCCATCCAGTGGATTTTTATTACAGTGTAGGCTCTTCTACGAAGTGGAGCTCAATCCTGTTGAGAAAGTTTGGGTGTACTGTGCTGTTCACAGTAGAGCACCTTGATTCCAAGATTCCACATCCTTCAGCAACATGCTCAAATTCTTGTTCCCAGTTCTGGATAAGGAAGATCCCCTAGAATTTTCTGGGAGGGGCTGGTACTCCAGAAGTTGATGCAGTGGCAGACAAGGAGGCCAATGTTCCATAGCTCCTTCCTAAGGCCAATGTGGTGGCAGATGAGGAGGCTTATGCTCCAGAGCTCCCTCCTGAGACCAACATGGTGGCAGACCAGGAGGCCTTGGTTTCAGAGCTCACTCCAGAGGCCAACAGAGTGGCCTCTGCTCCAGCACTTGCTCCAGAGGCAGACAGGATGGCCTCAGCTCCAGACCTCATACCAGAGGTCAACATGGCAACCTTCACTCCACCACCAGGCTCTAGGGAGGATGCCTTCTCTCTGCCACAGGGCTCCAGGGAAGATGCTGTCTTGCCAGCACCAGGCTCCAGGAAAGACTCCATCGCTCTGTTTCCAGGCTCCAGGGAAAACACTGTTGCTCTGCTGTCAGGCTTCAGGGAGGATGCAATCCCTCAAACCATGCCATTCCACATCTGTGTTAACTGCCTGGCTCACTTCAAGTATGTTCCCTCACACCTCAGGGACTGTGTGATTTTGCATGGGCTCACACCTCACTAGCCACAGGCCATGTAGGCAATAAGGGCACATCAGCTCCTTGGGGCCAAATACTATTGGCCCTACATGCTAATTGATGTGGCAACTGGAAGGGTTACATGACACTATTTGGGTGACTGGAAGGATTACAGCCCAGAGGAGAGGTGTTGGGTGCCAGTGTGCTTAATCCTCAGCCCTTCACTAATCAGGGACTTCCATCATAAGAATCTGGAAGCTTTGTGTGGGTGGGACACTGTCATGATCCAGCCCAGAACTTCCAACTCCTAGCCTGCACATTTGTGCTCCACTCTGGATCTTTCCCATTCTCCCCGTACTGCGCTAGCACACCTGCTATGCATTTACTTTTATTTATTCTATATAAACACGAAGAGGGGGGAATTACATGATGTGGAAAAATACTTGCGGTCACTTTGTCTAGTTTGCATTTTTGTGGTTTTGTATTTTATATTATTTTATTTTTTTCTCTGCTGCCTTTCCCTGATTTTCTGACTTAGATTACATTGCTTTGATTTGCGAGTTTTGCCTGCTGTTTTTGGGGGACACTTTGACTCTGGACTCCCTTCCCCGGCTATTAATTGCCAGCAATGCTTGGATTTCTCCCAGGATTATTGTGACTGTTTATGTCTGCCCTGCCATTCTTGGCTTTTTGTCAGGCTATTTCTGGCTATATTGTTGTGTATGCTTCCAGCCTGTACACTTCACCACTCTACTCATCAGCTACACCGCAGTCCTTGATCTGTGATTTCTCTTTGGGTACGATCTGCACCCGCAACCTCCAGGCCGTGATGGTTTTGAGTTTTCCAGCAATGGATGAAGAATATATATGGCATCACACGTTGATCTGTTGGCTTGGAATCCAATTGTGACCGCTGTAGGACATGTTAGTAGGCTTCCCTAAACCTGGCAACAATAATCCCAGATAGCACTTTAGACACGGTTGCAATGATACTCAACTCTCTCTAGTTTTCTGCAACTGATTTAATTATTCTTTTGTGAAGGTGTGTTATTGTTGCCACCATCCAAGTGGTCAGCACTTGGATTTGTGTCCAAATCAGCCCTATCAATAGAATAATATATTTCAGCAGCCTCATCAACACTGAGTATTTCAGTTCAGCATATATCTTATCTGTTAAGCTTTTTCATGCTACCTTCAACTTCACTGCAACTTCATCTTCTGTAATTTTAGTTGTCTCATCATTTCTTTTCCTTTTACATATATTGCCTAGTATGATGAACACCCATAGCTTTGTCCCTCCCCCCCAACTACTTATCATTGGCTAAGCCCAAAACCAAGTCTTTCCTTTACTGGAGTTGGCAATCCCTTAAGAACAAGCTGCAAGAATAGGAATCTTGTAGATGAACTTGCATCCCATGGTTCATCTATCTGTTCTCTTTATGAACTCTGGTTCTTCTCATTCATTCAACTTGGTTCCCATCAATTTGGAAACATCTGTCTGGGTAGGATGGAGGGTTTTTTTATGACTAAGTGTCTTAGGCACCTTTTTTTCTTTCATACAATCTTTGTTATAGATTTATAATTTATGCATTATCATGCATTATCATGCATTATCATGCATTATCAAGTCAATACAGAAACATTTTAGAGCTCCAAACATTCGTTTTCCAGCACAAAACAAAATGTTAGAGGAAAAAAACATTTGTATCTGAGCAGCATATTACATAAGAGACTACTTTTCAGATTAAAAAATAACATAATAAAGGCTACTGGGTTTTGCTGCAAAATTCTGCAAGATGCTCAGTAAAACCTACAGCTCATTTCCTTAAACTGCACTAATTACTAGTATACCAGAGACTTTTTTTTTTTTAGGCAAAGGGTAATCTCACACCAAATATTGACTTTTTCATTTAGTATGGCTTACTGCTGTTTATAGCTTATTTTTAAAATGTTGAAGCAATTCATTTCATTATTTTTAAGCCTTTTTTTTTGGTCTACAGCATTTCTTTACTGAAGCATTTCTTTACATTGCTTAAGACTTTTTTGCACAGTACTGTGTGTCTCGGCAATAAACATTGAAGCTGGCGCAGATTTAACGGGAGGGCACACCCGCCCTATCCAAAAAAAAAAAAAAAAACTTTAGTATTGCAGATACTGAGATGCCTGCCAATTTTTTTTTATTTAATTCATAAGGTTTAAATTATGTTGGCTTGATCTGAAGAATTTATGGTATGAATTTATATTTAATAATAGGTTCCTCACTTAGGTTTTTACACTTGTGACATGAATGCAGTGTAAAGCAAGCTGGGTGAGTCCTGTTGGATTTTAACAGGGCACGGGATCTTTGTGCATCGACATGACATATACTGTATTACCGTACTGCACTGTAGACTGTGTGCGTGCGCGCCATCCTCTTATGGTATCATAAGAGGATGGTATTGCTTGTTCACAAGCCAAAAGGATAAGCTGCAGCAGGCTTACTGTGTACACACATGTCTCTTGTCTGGCTACTGCTCGTATTCATTAAAAGGGTATCCCTGTACTTACTATACGCTGTATATGTACATGGTACATGTGCCGTTTTGGGGGTGAGCCTCACCTTTTATTTTTCTGACAGCAGCTGTATAGGTCTATGAAAGGATGTTGATTTTTGCAAAGGCTCTGAAGAAAATCTGCTTGAAAGCTCCTGAGTCTTGGGAACTAAGACTTACTTATATGACTTGTTCACATGCAAGTCACACAATCATTGTCGTTATCTTGTAGACTCATGAGCTCAGGTTGCAGTTTCTGACTTTGTATTATAGACATGCAACTCTTGTGGTCTTTTGTTTATAGTTCTCTGTATTAAGCTCTGTTTTAAGTGGCCGCTTACATTACCTCAGTTGACCTGGGTATATTCACTGTCTATGTACATTGAATGTCCTGAGCAGGAACTCAGATTGCAGTTGCTAACATAGTAATAATTTATTGATATAAGGCGTTTTGTGGTCACTGTACTACTGTAGTGTGTCGTGTGGTAATGTATTATGACAATGCAACTTTCATAAATATGCCCATATATCAGTTGTAATTATGTTCTACGCATATACCTGCAACTCTGACAAGATCACTTTGAATGTAGTGGCAGTGCAGTCGGAGCCAAAGACAATGTGATAACGACCGATTTAGCTTCTGTGCTGACAAAAAATACCATGGAACCAGTATCTAGACAAATAAAGGCAGTTTAATAACATCATATTTCAGCTTACATTTGATATTTGAACAGAGAATTTATAGCCCAATATTTTGTTTTTGTACCGTTTATCAGCAATGTGAACTCAGCCACTGGAAGTTCCCATTGCACAGTGCATGCTTGGCTTTGCTAAAGGGGCGAATGGTAATTTCCTTAAAAAGATTTAATTTACAACGTGTCTGATAGCACAAAATGCAGCTCCAGGCATTTTAAAAACTGCAGGGCTTCTGGGGGCCCCTGGCAGCCCCTGGACTCCTGGCCTTACTGGATTGATGCCCCAAATCATTTCTCCTCACTTGTGATTTGGTGGAATTTATTTGCTCTTATACAGCAATTGCTATTTCAACAATGACAATGACTTTTGGGGCAAAGGAACCACTGGCTACGCATGCATACCCTTTGAGGACCATTTGTTCCATTTGCAAGAAATTGTCACAACATTGTGATCCAGAATTAGAATCATATACCATAATAGTGTTTCATCTTTTTAAGACTGATAGTATCTGCCATGGTGAACAAAAATATACTTTTGTCATATATAATACATTTTTGTCCTAACAAAAATGTTGGTGTCAGCTTCAAGAATCCCCAGAGTTCTAATTTAGATTCTACCTTCCCCCTTTTTTATTAAAGAACAACTAGCTAAAAAATAAATTAAAGGAAACAAGTCCTAATAATAAAACTTTAATAAAAGAATAATATAAGAATAGAAAGCCTAATGATAATAGAGAAACTTTAAAATGTTTATGAAACAGATCATCACTATTTATACAAACTCCATTTCCAGAAAAGTTTGGATACTTTCCAAAGTGTAATAAAAACAAAAATCTGTTATTTCTTAATTCACATGAACCTGTATTCAACTGACAAAAGTACAAATAATATTTTCAGTAGTTTTACTGATCAACTTAATTATATTTTTTTGTAAATATAAACTAAGTTAGAATTTGATGCCAGCTCATAAAAATACTGCAGTTAAAAGGGGGGGGGGGAGCTCTGAACCCCTCCCCAAAGTCCCAAAATTGAGCGATAGCAATACCAAGCTCTGTATCCTGCTACCTCACACACAGCGTCTATCCATCAACACCATGCAATTCTTTGTCCAGCCAAAAAATAAATAAATAAAAATCCTCAGACATAAATGACACTCCTAGCCAGCTAAAACAAAACCAATGCTCACACCATAAACTGTCTTAATCACTCAGTCCAGCATGAACCATAGAACATAAACACAGAATATCACACCCAAGCCATCTCTTTTACCAGCTCAGCATGACCTATAAATTCTTAACATAAACACTCACACCCAAGCTGCCTATTTACCAACTTGGCATGGTCATAAACTCTTCACTTAATTAGTTACACCCATGCTGTCTCTTTGCCAGCTTGGCATGACCATAAACTCTTAATCTTAGAAACGCACTCATTTATTCCCTGAAATTCTAACTCTTTAACTCAAGATGGTATAAACTCAAACTCTTCACTTATTCTCATTTTAATCTTTTAACACACAATTCTTAACATGACTCAGGAAATAAGACACAGCTGACCTTCATTACCAGCCTAAAAAGAGTCATCTCGTATTTTTTGACAGGCACACAGACGCACATCACACCAGACAAATAAACTGGGCAAACGTGTAACTGAGAAGGATTTGTTAAAGTTAAGGATATGTCTAAAACACCATTTTACCTTGTAATTTGGATGCCTGAATCAGTGACTCAAATCAAACCTGTATCCATAGTTGACATTTACACTTTGGGCACCAAAAAAACGTTAGAGAATGCTTTGAAGAAAAATTCTTTTCTCTGAATAGGTTCTATTGTGAGTTGTTGTCCACGAAAAGATATGAAGGAAACCCTCCAGACCAATATTTTTCTTTTACAGTAGTTTACTGAACTTATGTCATCATATAAAATCAAATCACTTTTCTCAAAATACAAAACGGAGTCTTCTCAGACAGACAAAAGAACAGACAAAAATATCATATGCATCTCTGAAGATCTTCAGAAAAGATGTTCATCGATTATTCCTTTTGCCAGACTCTTATAGACCAAATGTCCTGTCCAATCATAATCCGATCCAATTCTCAGATTCAACTCTACCTTTTTTTGGGAAAAGTCCAAGATAATGACATCTGTCCATGTAACCATTTGTTCATAACTGTATGGTCCTTACAGGACCACTAGGCATTTTCAGCTTAATGTCCATATACATGTGCAAATGGTCCTCTCAGAACTTAAGGCCCACTTCTCCACTCAGAGCAGTGTGTGTGAGAGAGAGAGATCCCAGACATCTTCAGCTCAACGTCCATACGTGGGCAGATGGTGCTCTTGGAACTCAAAGGATTGTATGTGTGAGAGATAGAGAGAGACCAGCATATTATATCACATGTTCATAATTTCATCTTCTATATCCAATCAATTTTATGAATCTTCACTGACCATGAAGACCCTTGCATCCAGTTTGGAGTCACATCTCCAAGGAAATCAATTGCCTGCCATTATGTGTTCATTTGAAGTATCCACTATTCGTTTGCAACTTATCATACTATATATTTAGAATTTCAAGGGAATCCAATGAAATCTGTTGAAGTTTGAAAGAGTTCATAGAAATTCAGTGAAAAATGCACACATTTATCACATCTCTGCATGTTTATTCCAACCAAATTTCAAGGAAATTGGATAAACTCTATAGGAGGAGTTCAAAAGAGTTCCCTAAAAATGTGAAAAACAAAGAAAATCCAAAATGCCTGGCTTCCTGTTGGGTGGAGTTAATATAAGCCACTTGAAAATGTGTCTGCCATGATTACGTTGTCCCAACCGAAAATTCTGAATATTGGATGAACTTTCTGGCAACTACAGAGATAAGCTCATATTAGGGGGTGCTATGGAGTCTACTGGCCTAATACCTATGAAGACCTAAAAGGAATGCGATTTTGACAGACTTTGAGGGTCCCACATTTCCTGAGTTTTTGTGCATTCTAAAGGCGTTTTAAATATGTATTTTCAAATTAGGGGGTGCTATAAAGCTGATGAAGCATGCATAAGCTGAATTGCAATACCATATCAAGTGTT
>JAODVO010000002.1:25017421-25029330 GCA_025400055.1 Notarius lentiginosus
CAAGTACTTTGCCCATACTCCTCCCCCAAACTTTCCCCCGGGTTCACCGCGACCCTGCGGCACGGCTGCGAGCTACCAAACCCTGCGACCCATGCGTGTCCAAAATACTTACAGCGAGTTGGGAGTGAGGCTTTAGATAACTCAAAGCAAATCATTGTGGAAAACACCCTGTAGACTCTATAATTAAATATATGAAAATAAGAAGGCTATATGGCTACCTTGGAATTTAATTCACCAATGATTCATTTTTTCAGTTCATGTTTCCTTGTGTGTATACAGTTCTATTTAAAAAAAAAAGCATGTCCAGTCTGGAGCTCGGAAGATGCTGTAGTTTTGGATTGTCCAGGATGTTCGAATCTTAATTTGAATCTTTAATCCCTTTGCTCAGGTCTTAAGGTGGAGGTGACTCACTGTGGCACCATGAGGAGGAAGTACAGGGTGTGTAATGTCACCCGTCGGCCTGCCAGCCATCAAACGTGAGTGAGGAGCCCTGAGGAGTAGCAGCTTTAAGTGCGCTCAACTAAGATTAGCCATTTTACAGCTTTCTGTTTGTTTGTTTGTTTGCAGCTTTTTCAGCATATTGAATCAGAATAAGTTCAAATCACATAGAACTCAAGAATGTCTGACCAATTTGAAATCTTAGAAAATGCTAATTATTATTCCAGAAAGTTGTGTCCTGTCCCATCTCCCCCCCCCCCTTCTTCCCCCAGAATAGTCTAATGTATGTGGATCTTCAGTCATTTGATATACTTGCAGTTTTATATTAACCTTTGTCAAGGGGGGAAAAAATGCTTCTTTGAAAAAAATACTGACATGTTTTTCCATGTTGCTCACTATCAGATGCTGGCTATGGAGACTTTTTTTTTTTTCTCTCCCTGAAATTGTGTCCATGAGATTGTCTGTCTGAAATCTGGCAGTATAAGAATCTTGATGGTTGGGTACTCTATGACTTAGCAATTTTCTAAAATATGTCCTTGGTGCTTAACGTGAAAAAGGTATTTTGTTTTATTTGCTATGATTTCCAAACCGGATTACTCAACAATGCACAGAGGAACAACTAGCATCATTGGAAAGGGTCAGTTCTGCTGTTTAGTTTGATATGCGGTCCATTGTGAAGTGATGGACTTTGTTTCATATCTATGCAGTGATGAGTGAGTAATTCAAACAAGTAACGGGTGTGGAGATGCATGCAGAATTGTATTCAGATTGTAACTATGATTAAATTTGTTGTAAATTCAAAATTATTTTTCTCAAGACTTCATCGTGCTGGATAGCATCACTGGAAAGATCAAGTGTTATTGTTTCATGTGATCTACCTCACAGCAGTGACGGCATAGTGGACTATATAGGGAGTTTGCCATTTTCTAGCACTGTCCGAATGTACAGTGAGAATTATTACACCCTATATCGTGGGCTCATAGTATCCCACAATGCCTCGTGAAAAGTAATGTACAACCGATGTTTGCTAACCAAGCAGTATATAGCATCATGCACTGCAGTCGTGCTGAAAGAAAGTGTGTTGGGGTGAAGAGATGGGAAGAAACGCACTATAAACAGACATTGAAGTACAATTAAAAATAGGAAGAGAATAGAAGTTAAAATCGAATGACAGATAAAATACAAGAATAAAAGTTATAGTGCAGAGCAAGGAATTGATTAAAAGCCTCAAATTTGATTTAATAAAAGGCAGCAGCAAAGAAGAAAGTATTCAACCTCGATTTAAAACAACTGAAAGATGCAGCAGACACACAGTATTTTGTATTTATTAATGTGGAAAATGCTCTCAGTATAATATGTATTTATCTTAAAAAAAAAAAAACATGCATGTATTTTATTACTTTGAAACCCCACCAACTGACTGATCTGGCATGTTTTAATTGTGCGGCAGTAATGACGTAAATAACGGCACAGCAGAGTAGTGTCAAAGTGTTTGGGGGTCGTTCCTCAATCTTACTATATAGTCCTCTATATAGAATTCCCTATATAGGGTGTAGTGAAGCAGTGATTTCGGACACGGCCCATGTTCAGAGATGTTCTTCATTTTATTCTAAATCAAAAATGAGTATATATTCACACAAGGGTGTGGTGAGGCATATGAATGGTCAATTCAAACAGAGCAATGAATATATTCTTCTACAGTTGGTTAAGACTTGGTAGCAAATAATGACGTGCATAGAAATGGGGAAAGGAGTTCAGTGTGGTGCCAAGTAAGAAGTTGACCTTGGGTGCAGAAGAATACACGGTGGGCGTTGTGTGTTAGTTGGAACATCCTGTGTATTATCAAAAATGGGTGCACCCCCAAAGATTAATTTTATGAACATCTTAAACTAGGAAGTTTAAATTGCTTATTTTTATTACATTTTATAGCGTTTAGTAGATGCCTGTAATTGAGTAATTTACAGAATTGCTTTGTAGTCTGCATCAAAAACACATCCTCATGCTTGTTCACTCGGTCAGGGACTGAATACCATCAAGAAAATTGTGAATACCAGTTTTATATTATTGGCAGTAATTTATAAATAAATAAAATGAGCCAACACAAACATGTAAATTAAGACAAAGGAAACTTCATTCAATTATGCTTTAAAAAAAAAAGTGTGTAAAAGGATTATGGGCTGGTCTGTCTGGCTTGGTGCGATCCAAGCCATAAACAAATGTGGGTAAATCTGTCTCAAATCACCAGATTTTAGAAAATGTTCCTGCTTGACCATTCCAGATTTACTTCATGCTTTCAAATATTGTCATTGGGCCCAATAAACAGTGTGCAAAATTTCAGCCTTGCATCTTTGTTCGTTTGAGATATTGGGGCATGGCTCGAATGTAAAAATGAGTGCTATAGAAAAAACTTTGAAGTTCCATATGCAATAACTTTTGAACCATTTTGGCTAGATACATGAAATTTTAGTCTGTGGTTATTACACCACAACATGCTTCTTAACACCAGTCCAGCTCATTGAAATTTAAATTCATTTGCCAACAGTTTGACCAACAAAATCGATAATCGGTTCTTTTGTGTCTTGCCTATCTAGCTTGGAAGTGCAGGAGATGTGATGACAAATAAAAAGAAAGACCTTCATCCAAGAGATATCGATGCGTTTTGGCTTCAGCGACAGCTCAGTCGTTTCTACGATGATGCTATTGTGTCTCAGAAGAAAGCTGATGAAGTTCTGGAAATTCTCAAGGTAAAAAAAAAAAAACACTTTCTTTATCCCCTTGAGGAGTTTTACTTGTTTTCTTGTTGCATAACTCTTAGAATGGATATTCTGGTCCTGAAATTTGTTACTCACCAACCATAATTGCATACCCACATCTTTTTCTGTTTTCAGACTGCCAGTGATGATAGGGAATGTGAAAATCAGTTGGTACTTTTGCTGGGCTTTAACACCTTTGACTTCATCAAGGTCCTACGCCAGCACAGACGCATGAGTAAGGGCTCTGCTGACATGCTGTTTTTAAATTGGCCGGGGGGAATTTGAAGTACATGGTTTATTGACCAAACTTGGGGAAGTAAACTCCAAGCAAGTGATAACCCTCTGAAAACAAGAGCCCAGTGACGGTTTTGCATAGTGCTCTGCTATTCAGAGGGTTTCCACTTGCTTGGAGTTGACTTACCCAGGTTGGTCACTAAACCATGTTCTTGGAATACCCATTGTTCTTTTCACAATGCTCCATTTTTTTTCTACCTCTTGCAGTCCTGTTCTGCACCATGTTGGCAAGTGCTCAGAGTGACTTGGAGAAGGAGAGGATTATGAGCAAAATGGAAGCGGATCAGGATTTGTCCAAAGTTCTTTATCAGTTGCAGGAGACTGAAAAAGAAGACATCATTCGAGTGCGCACTTTCACTTCTTTTCATTGTCTATCACTATTTAAACCTGCTTGGGTAGGCATGTAATGATTCTCACGATTCAGCTCACAGTATTGGGTTCCTGAATTTGATTTTTCCCATATTTTTTTGAAGAAAAAAAAAATTTATTACGAGAAAAATGCAACATTTTGCATTTTTTTTTTAACTGAGATTCCTTTTGTTTAAAATTTTTTTTTCCTGAGTAACCAACAATAATTACTCACATTTGTAAAGATTGGAGTAAAATATATAGCCTGTTAGCTAAAAAATTCCTTTCATTAAAAATGTACGAAGTTGGTAACAAAATAGGCCTTCTCTTCAGCTTTTGGCAGTCTGTACAAATATGGCTTCAGTCTACTTGTACATTGCACAACAGCTCTTTCCCATTTTTAGATCTCGTGTGCGTGCACGGGGGGCCTTTTATTTATTTATTTATTTATTTATTGTGGTATTAGAGCTGTTTACTATATACAGTGTGTATGTGTATAAAATTTTCATCCATTTGAACAATCATAAATTTGTATCTCGATTCATCATCGCATGATGTATCGTTACATGCCTACTGCTGAGAGTAAGATTTTAGGGTTTGAAAATTAGAAGCCTTTTCTGGCAGAAAGACCATATTTTCTCCCTGGCTAAATGACTGACTTTTTCACACTGACATTTCAGCCTAAATATTTGCACACTTGTTAAATGATTGGTAGAAGGAAATAACTATTGCTTTATTTTTCTTTGTAGGAAGAGAGATCACGAAGAGAAAGAGTTAGAAAGTCTCGAGTAGACAGTAATCTGGATTCAATGGACATCGATCATGGACAGGTGGTTTAAAATATTTACCAAACCTTTTTTTTTTTTCTTTTTAATTTGAAGCTAAAATTGTTGTATTTTAAAGTTGTTTTGAAGCTGTTGTGTTCTCTGCTATTCCATTTTTTGCAGACAATGTCAGCCCGGCATCTGCTAGATCTAGAGGACCTTGCCTTCACCCAGGGCAGTCATTTTATGGCCAACAAGCGCTGCCAACTGCCTGATGGTTCCTTCCGCAAACAAAGGAAAGGTTATGAAGAGGTTCATGTACCTGCACTTAAACCTAAGCCCTTCTCTGAAGAAGAGGTGCGCTTTTGTTTGTGGGGTCCCCCCCCCGGTTTATGTTCATAAATTTTTAGTTATTTAATACTCATGGCATCAAACATTTTGATTCTCTGCTGGTGCATTTAGGAAAGGAGTTGTTATATAGAATATGCAGTGCTATGCAAAAGTCTGCTTTTCTACATTGTCTGGTAAAATGTATTATATTCTTGAGTTTTAATTTTTAGTGTTTTTTTTTTCTCCCCTTTCTTTCTTTTTCAGACTCTAATTGCTATTGAGAAGATGCCAAAGTACTCCCAAGCAGCGTTTGAGGGACTCAAGACCTTGAACCGCATCCAAAGCAAGCTGTTCAAGACCACTATGGAGACAGACGGAAACCTGTTGGTGTGCGCTCCCACTGTAAGATTAATTGTTCAGTCATCATTCCAGATTTTTCATCTAGAGGTTCTTGTTTATGTATATTTGGGCTTCATGTTCAGTCATGATTTTCATAAGAATAATTCTCACTCCAAATCAACTGCCTCCTTTATAGCAGTGTGAACAGTAATGAGCACACAATTATTTCAAATTAAACATGTCGCACAGATGCAAACTGCATCAAGCTCAGGGATTTTTGCTCAGCAAAAAACTTAAGTTCTCTAATTTATGTTCTCCACTCTACAAACAGTTCTCTCGGTTATGTGTTAGTTACATAAGAGATGGGGTTTTGTCAGCACTTATATTTTTAATTGCCATTTTAAAAAATAACATGGGATTATTTCTTAACGTTTTACACTCATCGGAGCTCTGCTTTTACGCAGTGCGCGCGTATATAGATTAAATAAATAACTTGATGCATGACTGTGTGTGATGCATGCAGATGCAGTGGCAATGTGAGCGGCATTGTTCATACCTTCACCTGTACATCTGGGAGATTTTAAAAGCAACGGTTTCCAAGTTCAACTGTAAAATGTTTAATTTTGTGCATAGTGATTTTATACACACTGACAAACTCTGTTTTTCTTAACTTTCTGCTGCCGTTGTACTTCTTGCTATGGGCTGCATCTCAAATCAAGCCTCTCCCCCTACAGTCAAAAGTATTTAATCCTGAAAATCGTATGCAAATTTGGATTTTTCTGTAGGTTTGAAGGGTAAATGAGATGGATTTGAAGGCTTTTAAAATTCAAACACCTTACTGTAATTGGTAAACAGTGCTTGTATTAAATAATGGTTCACGATGATGCAGAAGTATGTGATTTTAGACAGCACTAGTATGTGGACATGAGAAATTTGTCAACTTTTATTGCTGAACTATGCTTGTGCTGTGTCATGTGATAGTGAAAAGACTAAAATAAGATGGACCCTATTAATTTACATGTAGCTTGTATGAATGAGACTCCCAGTAACATTTAAAAATACCCCCCCCACACACACACACAGACCGATACTTACTTTTTGACTCTCATCACCCACTGGAACACAAGCTAGGTGTTATGAGAACCTTACAACACTGCTGATAACGTACCCACCAGCACTCGGGCCCAAGAAGAAGAGCACAAACACCTGAGAGGCCCTTAAAACCTGTGGTTACTCCAGTTGGACCTTTCGTGAAAACGGCGACATGTTCCAGAAAGAACACCAACACTGTGGATGAGGAGAAGCATAACAAGCACAAGAGCATTTTTATCCCATATGAGTCTGCGGTATCTGAGAAACTCGGAAGGATTTTTGACAAGCACCACATCCCTGTATTTTTCAAACCTAGTAATACACTCGGACTAGTACACCATACACTACACACCCAGAAAAGCAAATATGGCCCAACACAGGAGGGCCAGCTCTTCAGGTTAAGACTCTGCTGTCTATTTACATCTAAAGGAGAAGGCACACTCCTTTTGAGTATAGCAATGTACACATTTTGGACAGGGAGGTCAGACGGTTTGAAAGAAGAGTAAAGGAAGCCATCTATGTGAAATTGGAAAAACCATCTCTCACCAGAGGAGGTGGTCTGTGACACCACCTGTCTCCCACTTGCAATGCTGTCCTTTCATCCCTATCCAGGAGATTTCACACCTTAGGGCCCGTCCACACGAGTACGTTTTTGTCGAATCCGCATAAATACTTTATCGTTTTGGTCTTGCGTCCAGACGGATCTGGCTTTTTCGAGGTGTGAAACCGGTATTTTTTGAAAACGGGTCCCAGAGTGGGAAAATCCTAAAACACCGGATAGCCTGGAGTCGTCTGAACAGCGAATGCGGATTTTTTTTCAGAAACGATGACTTGTAAGCCCCGCCTCTCTAACCTTTAACCTTAGCCACCGCCGCTAGACGCGTAATTTTTAGTTGTCTTGTAGTCCAGTGTGACACGAAGTAGAAGTTCCACTTCACTGTCGGGCCACACAAAAGACTCTCCTTTTCCTCGGAGTTGCGCTGGCCATGATTGTCCTCTTCTTGTGTTATGAGCTTGTTTGTAAACAGCGCGTGACCTTTATACACATGCTCCATGGCTTCTCTTTTGGTTTTCGTGTATTGGTGTGGCGGCGTCACAGCGCCACATACAGGCCTGGCATATGTACTACAGCGTTTTGGGTTGTTTCCAGTGAACCCGTGTGGACGCAGATATTTCTGGAAACGACGCCATGTTTACGGAGATTTTTTTCAAAATGGCAGCGTATTGGGTGAGGCCGCATACTCGTGTGGACGGGCCCTTAGTCTCCAAGAACAGTGGTCGTTAACAAATGGCCTCATGTGACTCCAGTAACTCTAAGGACCCTAAATGACTGTTGTTAAAACAGAATGACTCACGAACAAAGTTGACTCCCAGAGACTTTATCACACCCTGGAGCACTAAAACAATTAAATCGGTGACCTTGATGATGAATCCACAGAGATTAAATACCAGGGTACTCACACCAGGTGGTCAGACTAGTCCAGTCTAGTCAGACAAGCTGATTAAGTTAACTGAAGAAGCCTCTTGGATGGGAGGTGAAACATCTTCAAAGACTTAACCAAGTCTAGTTGTGTTGGGTTAAATTTTCTTGAGGTTACTATGACCTGGATGAATGAGAATATTCAGACATCTTCTAGTATCAGGTGTAAACAAGCCACAGCCACTTGATTCTTAAGCCTGCCTGCTCTTCTCTTCCAGGTAAATAATTCACTAAGATCCACAGAAATCTCTGCAGAAATGTACAGTAGTGTAGCTTCACCTTCTGCTTTATTTTTAGCATCATTGTGGCATTTATATGCTACACAATGAGGCACACTTATTTAAAAACTGATAAATTTGGTAAAATACTTGCAAAACTACGATGTAAACAGAGACTATAAACAGCTGAGTTGCTCCAAGTGAGCACTACCTGACGTCCTCACGTACGTCACCACCACAGGAAGCCCATCTGGCGTTTTCAAGAGAATTCATTTTTCTCAAGCACTATTTGGTCTCCGAAAATGCAAGTTTGATTTTTCAAATCTGCGACTACTTTTACTTAAAAGAAGCTCGGTAAGAAATCCACTGGAGGAACCCTTTTAATATAACCATTTATCAATATTTGTGAAGGCTGTAGTCAACTTAAAACAACTACCTTCATTTGTTTCTCTTTTGGCAGTCTGTAAGAGCTCTCATTTCTCAGTGAATCTCAGTATTGTGCGGTCTCAATACTGCCCTTTCCCATTTTAGATCTGCTTTTTGTGTTTGTGGCATTCGAGCAGTTACTTCAGCCTACAGTGACGTCACGTGCATTCCCTCTTCTGTCTAATCAGTGTAGTTACAACTAGGAAAACTAAGATTGCGCAGTTTAATAATCACAGCTCATACACTTCCTCGATTCAAATCATCAAAATCGCGGATTATTGTTGCACATTTACATGTCTTGAATTCGGTGGTGATTTGAATACCTGCGCGCTAAGGGCGGGTGATATGAATAAAAATGATAGTTCCTGAAGACATTTCAATGATGTATGATATATTGCTCACTAACTGCCAGGAGAGAAATATATTTTTATTTATTTATCGTAAAAATGAACTTTAATAAACTAATTGTCCTGAGATACACTAGTGTATTCACAGTGACAGTTTACCATATCAATATTACATTATAGCCCTTCGGCAAACACTACAGAGATTGCTACCTTTTCATCGTTTGGTAGATGTAAGTCACTTTGCTGTAAGGTCTGCTCAATTTCAGTCTTTGAAAAGTACCTGCAAGTATTTGAAGTACCTCTTCAATGCTTAATTTAGGCATTATTAATCATTCAGTAAAATGTATCTTTTACTTTAAATCCTGATACAGTGGGTGATGTTTGATATGTGGCATTTTATTTAACCAGGGAGCTAATGTTTTTGCTTACTTACGTATGTTTGCTCATCTATTTTGCCTTTGTATGTGACCCACAGGGAGCTGGCAAAACTAATGTTGCATTGATGGCTATGCTCAGAGAAATTGGCAAGCACATCAACATGGATGGCACCATCAACGTAGATGACTTCAAAATTATCTATATTGCTCCTATGCGATCATTGGTACAGGAAATGGTTGGCAGCTTTGGGAAGGTAGGACTACCAAATGCAGCTTAAGATGCAATCCCACCCCAAATGGGATTGGCATATTCTAGCAAGGGCCAGATCTTTTATGTAGGTAGTAAGGCCAACCTCAATAGGGAGACCAGCTTTCCTACACGCTCTCATGTAACAGCCATAAGACTTGGCCACTTTTGAGGTGGTTCTATGAGAACTCATGAAAATTGTACACATCAGTGTGACAGTTACTCTCTGCTGTATTAGGTTTCAGCTATATTGCTGCATTCATATATTGGGTTAATGTCATATATGCTGTAGTTTTTGGGTATGTCCATATGCCCCGAGTGGCTGTCTGGTGTAGTGCCACCATCTGGCAACAAAATGCCATCTTTATTGAATCTCTGCTATATTGCTCTGAGATGGTTCTTCAGATTTGTCAGATCTTAGCTTGGTAAAAAAGTACTCTTAATTGTTTGTGTTAATCTGGTGATATCACCTTGTGGTAGTAATAATAATAATCTCTGCTAAAAGTGTACATGCAGCCAAAACTGTAAGGCCTAGACACACCAAAATTGGCAGGTGGGTTTGGAAATATTTGGGCATATAATGCGCAGTTATCTCAAGCTGGTGTTGTAATTTTGTTTTTAGACTAGGTTAGAATTTTGTGATCATCTTTAAAAAAAAAAAGTGGTTGGCCTAGAGAGAAAATACTGGTCATTTTGAATCTTTGCTTCATGCGTGTTCTGTTTGTGGTTTGTTGATCTGCTCTGAAGTTGGGGCATGGGCATACAGCAAGGGCTGACGGGAAACACATTCCAAGATACGACACAGTTTATTTTTGTTAATCTTAGAGTTGCTGACTTGTTTTCGAACAGACATTTAAACCATTAATTTAAAAATGATAGCCAGTGCAATTGTTGGAAACTGTGCGCAATTTCAGATACTACTCTCAGTAATCTAACATCTGATGATAGCCCAACCGTAGTGGGTTTGCCATCTGAGAATTCCTAATCCTATACCGTCTCATGCCAGCATGAAATGAAATCATATAATGGTATGTATTTGGTATGTAACACGCTGTTCTTTGTTTTTACCATAGCGTTTGGCTAGTTATGGCATCACAGTGTCTGAGTTAACTGGAGATCACCAGCTCTGTAAGGAGGAGATCAATGCTACTCAGATCATTGTGTGCACACCTGAAAAGTGGGATATCATTACCCGTAAGGGAGGAGAACGTACATACACCCAGCTAGTACGCCTCATCATAATTGTAAGTAGATCACGGAACTCCTTCATGTGCATTGAAAGCACTCTGGCAGGTTTTATTCCTCTAATCATTTTCTTGTGTCTTTAGGACGAGATCCATTTGCTTCATGATGATCGTGGGCCAGTGCTGGAGTCTCTGATTGCTCGGACTATCCGAAATGTGGAGCTGACTCAAGAGGATGTCCGCCTCATTGGACTCAGTGCCACGCTGCCAAATTATGAGGATGTGGCCACATGCCTTCGTGTAGACCCTGCTAAAGGTCTTTTCTATTTTGACAACAGGTGAGTGAGGGTGTGATGTAAATTCTGAAATGCGAAAATAACCTAGTGTATTCACCCAGCTTGAAATCTGTAGTGTTTCAGCCTGAATTGAAATGTAAATGATTTTTGTGATTAATTGATTTGCACAATTTCTAATATTTGAATGTGCAACATGTGTATATAAATAAAAAATGTGTATAAAATCTCAATCAAATTGGCTGTGTGGGCGTCCCCCCCCCCAGTCTTCTTAAAGGGTTACATTTCCGTCACTGCAACAGATTTTATTTTATTTTTATGTAAGCTTTTTTCCTGGGTTGGAAAGCTAATCCTGGTGTGTGCATATAGCGCCACCCAGAGACAAGACAAGCTCCCAGATTTCTGTAGCCAACAATGCTATTTCCATCCTAACCACCTGTAAATGGCTGAATATCTAATTTGCATATAAATAGCCACATAGCTGCCATGTGACTGTTCTCACCTTGGTGCAAAAATATGTATTTTTGTAAACTGACACAAATTGAGAGATGTTTGCAACAATCCCCTCAGAAAATATTGGATTGACAAGGCCAATTCTTCTGTTTTTTGCTAAACACTAAGGATGAGATCAAAAGATGAATGAGATGATGGATCAGAATTTCATTTTCTGATATTCACATCCATGTGTTAAATAACTTGGAACATCGTACCTTTTGTTTGAACCCACACATTTTTCAAGTTATCAAAATTTGAACAAGTGACTGACGTGTTTCTTATTGTTCAGGGTTCGCCTGTTAGATTTGTTTAAATTAATGGATAGCTGTCAATGAATAGCTGTCTATTCTTTGTTTGAGCCTTGGGTTTTGCATGTGAAGACTGTATTTGTTAAGAATAAACCAACATGAAAACCAGAGGGCTGTTTATGGGAGAAAGCTGACCTTTTGAAGTTGAGAAAAGATGGAAAATCTATCACAGCCTT
>JAODVO010000002.1:25073329-25090239 GCA_025400055.1 Notarius lentiginosus
TATCTATGTATCTGTGTAAGCTGTCAGACACCTTAATTTCCCAACAGGATTAATAAAAGTACTCTACTCTACTCTACATTAAAAAGCCTGAAACAGGAAGTAGCCATCCTTATTTCCTCTGTCGAGCTGCTCTGTTTTTCCTCACCGAGTTGTTTAATGGAAAGCTGTCACTCAGTAGCCCTGTTGCCTCTTTAAGCCCCGTGTAGGAGAAACGCAGGATCTTTCTACCCGAGTCGTTTTTCTGACCGTACTTCTGTGTGTCCCCACAGCTCGGTGTTTAAAGGCTCGGCAGTTTGCGTTTACTCCATGGCTGACGTTCGGATGGTGTTTAACGGACCGTTCTCACACAAGGAGGGTCCGAACTACCAGTGGGTGGCGTACACGGGAAAAATCCCTTACCCACGGCCAGGAACGGTGAGCCACCGTATTCTCCTCACACAAATCCAAACATCAAGGCTACGCTTTCAGTTTTGGCCACTCTGATTTGTGTGTGTGTTTTCTTGGGCCAGCATCAAAATGCAAGTGTTCATTACATCACCGGTTGTACATACAGTCACACAGGCTATGAATACCTCAGTATATGTCAAAAAACAATCATCCAAAACATGAAATTTTACTTTGAGCAAAAAGTGGAAATGGCGTTCCACAGGTGTCAGTACTAAGACCTCTTTAGCTAAAAGAAAAAAAGAAAAAAATAGTAACCTTGAGTATGAAATAACATCTGGGTCTTTTAAACCAACCAGAAAGCAGGTCATGGGTGAGTTGGAGCCAATCACGGCTAACTGTAGATGAAAGGCGGGGTTCATCCTGGGCAGGTCACCAATATATCGCAGGGTGAAACATAATGATTCACACTCACTTTCACACCTCTGGGCAATTTAGAGTAGCCAGTTGATCTCATCCGCATGTCTTTGGGCTGTGGGAGGAAACCGGAGCACAGGCATGAAGAGAACATTCAAACTCCACACAGAAAGAGTCCAGTCAGCTGTGAGTTTCGAACCTGGAACCTTCTTTCTGTGAGGCAACACCTAGTAATTTATAACATTTGTATCTTGTATACCAAGGAAAACACTGACTTCAAAATGTAGACTTGTACCTTGGAGTATGTTACAGTTCGTTTTTTTATCACTTTCAAATCCATGTGGTGTTCTCCAGGTGTCAGTACTCTGACCATTTTCAGTGAAAAGAAAGCACTTTATATTCGTACCCTGGAGCACAGAATAGTTTGATAATTTGTGTCTTGTACACCAACCAGAAATGACATGGACACTGGAGATTATTCTTTTACTTGAAATGTAACTTGAAAGTACAGCAGGTGTACATCAGGTGTTAGTGCTCAGCCCCTTCACATGACCTTCATGCGAGGACACGTTAGTGCCTTTGTGGGTATCCAGTGTTTTGGTCAAATACACTCTCAAGGAAACAGTCTGATCCTGACTGTCTTTTTGATTGTACATTTTGGCGCATGTGTTTAATTTCTACTGAGAGTGACGTGAACATGTGTGCCAGCTCTTTGCTCAGAGGTTTCCTTCATCTCTCCTCAGTGTCCTGGAGGAACCTTCACCCCTAACATGAAGTCCACCAAGGATTACCCCGACGAGGTCATCAACTTCATGCGTAACCACCCCACCATGTACAACTCGGTGTACCCCGTCCACAAGCACCCTCTGGTGGTCAGGACCAACGTGGACTACGAGTTCACCACCATCGCTGTTGACCAGGTGACGGCAGCCGACGGAAGCTACGAGGTCCTCTTCCTGGGAACTGGTGAGTCTTCACAAGGTGTTTCGCTGTAGTGCTTTTCAGGTCCCAACACTAGAATCAAGCTAGCTGGACTTTCACTTGTTTTTGGGTCTTGCGGTGTCTTGCAGCAGTTCCACGTTCCTCGACTCTATCCGTCCGTCCTGCTCTTTCAGCTAAACGCTTAGACCAAAGAATGCAACCTTTCAATCACAGCGTACCTTGTTTCAAAGGTGCGACCGCAGCCTTACCTTCGCCACATGCTCTCCTGAAAGATGAGTCGAGCCCGAAGAGCCGTTAAAACAGACACCAACAAAAGGCGGGATTTAAGCAGGAGAGGAGTGCAAATGCTTGAATGTGATGGGGATAAAAGCAAGAAGAAAGCGAGAGTGAGAGAGAAAGACCTATTTGAAAGCTTTAATGAAGAGGGGATCAGCTTAATCTGTCCTCGGTTTCAGTTTGCGGTATTACAAGGCACTCAGCTCCACAGAGACAAAAGAAACATGGCTAAAAGGGAAGATAATATCGACTAAAAAGGGATCTTAGACGGAGCTTACCTTAAGGGTCATGACTCCCCCTGCTAAATTAGTGTTTTGGATTACAGTGGAATGGGACGGTGTGGAACTTAATAGCTTCCAGTTGACAATAAAGCCTCTTGCGCTTTTCGAAGCGAGCCCCGTAATCTCCATTTTGTTACATTTCAGTCAGTTGGAGTGTTTGTTGTGTTGTAATGTCAGCTTCTGTTGTACTGCCAAGCTGTGTGTTGGCTGCGTGGACCCCAAGTGATTATATGGAGAGGAAGAGAGAGAGAGAGACGAAGACAAAAATAAATACCCCCACCAATAATTGTTCTGATTAAAGATAGCTGCAAGCAGCAATAAGGGGGCCAAGCAGGCCAGCAGAGAGAGAGAGAGAGGGAGGAAAAAAACAATTCATACCCAGTCATGGTGAAGAATTCACTGATGGAACCTGATCCCAGACCAGTCCTTGTGACGTTTAAAGATAATGTGTGTGTGTGTTGCGTGGAGGTTGGTGTGTGTGTAACACTTACGGTGATGGTGTTCCAGACAGAGGCACGGTGCAGAAGGTGATTGTTTTGCCCAGAGACGACCTGCAGACAGAAGAGCTCATCCTCGAGGAGGTGGAGGTGTTCAAGGTGAACGTTCTGCTTCCTCTCCAAAGCCTTATTTTCTTTTTCTTTCTTGGTTTTCTTTATTTGTGTCTTTCTTATTTATTTTGCTGTACGAGCCTGCTTGTTCAAACTTTTTTCTGACACACTCATGTTTAAACTCTCTCTCTCTCTCTCTCTCTCTCTCTCTCTCTCTCTCTCTCTCTCTCTCTCAGGTCCCGACTCCAATTACGACCATGAAGATTTCGTCTAAAAGGGTAAGGCCAAGACCTCATACAGCTCTTAAACCCTCATGTTCCAGAGTTAAAGTGTTGAGCAGAGAGCGGACAGAAACACATGCAGAACAGATTTATCTAAACCTCAGGCTCTGGGCTTACACTCGATCTATCTTCTGTGCGTGGCTATAACTCACAACCCCCTCTGGTGTGTTAGAGTAACGATACAGAGCTGCAGCACTGACACTGTGCATTCATAAAACCGTGGCGAGTTCAGCGTGTCCTCCGCTCGCTCTTTTATTGCTGCAAAAAAAAAAAAAGGTTCCCAGGATGGAGTTTGGCCTCGTTAGAACACGCTGCAGCGAATGACGAGATTTTCAACAATAACAGCGCTGTCGGTTTCGGAATTGCTCGAGTGGAATTATTCATCCCTGATGTTCGTCTTGTTTTTGTTGTTGTTTACAGCAACAGCTGTACGTGGCGTCAGTGGTGGGCGTGACCCAGCTCGCGCTGCACAGGTGTGGTGTATACGGCGAGGCATGCGCCGACTGCTGCCTGGCTCGAGACCCGTACTGCGCCTGGGACGGCAAATCCTGCTCCCGCTACTCAGCCTCGCACAAGAGGTGAGCGACCACACACTCCGCAACATGCAATCATGTTTTTACGTTTTTTTTTTTATTATTCCACTGGAGAACAAATGAAATATCCATTTCTTTTCAACACTGGCTGCCTTTTAGGCGCAGTCGGAGACAGGACGTTAAGTACGGGAACCCGATTCGGCAATGTCGTGGCTACAACTCCAACAGTGAGTCCCCGCGACGTCACACTCAACGCCCACAATACTGTTTCGTGCTGAGAGACACCAGTGCACATGTCAACTCTGTTCACACTCACATTCTGTTTATATGTCACGCTATTTAAACACTGGGCATCAGTAGATCACATCTCAACACATCATGAGTACTTACAGATAACGTCGTGTGTGTGTGTAGTCAATAAGAACACTCTGGAGACGGTGCAGTACGGTGTGGAGAGCAGCAGCACGTTTCTGGAGTGTCAGGCCAGATCTCCACACGCCACCATCAAATGGCACTTTCACAAGGACAAAAGTGACAGGAGGAGAGAGGTGCACACACACACACACACACACACACACATATACAGTTGCAACACGGAAAACAATGCAAAATTATTAATATCTCTCTCTCTTTCTCAGGTCCGTTCAGATGGACGCGTGCTGAAGACAGATCAGGGTTTGCTCCTGCGATCTCTTCAGCCGTCCGACTCGGGCGTGTACGTCTGCACGGCTACCGAGAAGAACTTCAAGCACACGCTGATGAAGCTGCAGCTGGTGGTGCTGTCGAGCCAGGCGGTGAACAGCGTGCTCCTGGAGAGCGGCTCTCAGCCCCAGACGAGTGCGTGGACGCCCAGCACCGGTCAGTACCGGGAGCTTCTCAGCATCCTCAGCCAGCCCAAGATGGGCCTCATCAACCAGTACTGCCACGACTACTGGCAGCTCGGGGACGCGCTCCGAGACAGCGGCGGCGTCAAACCCAGCGAACTCAACGAGCAGAAGAAACCGCGCAGCCGCCGGCATCATGGCGAAGTCCACGAGGACGAGGAGGAGACATGAGGACCTCCGTGACGCTTCCAGAGACTTGACCGTGAGCGTGATGGAGGGAAAAACGCGACGTTTCTGAACTTTTACCAGAGCGAACAGATGTTATAACGCGTAAAGAATATCATACACAGTATTTATTGTAGGTTGTAAATAGTATAATTCTGTGGATTTCTTTGTACTTTAAATAGAAAAAAAGTAAAAAAGAAAAGAATGCTCTTTGTCTATAGGGCAGATATTATTGTTATATCATTTTTATTGTCGTTAACGAGGAACAAAAATTTATCGGGCATTGACGGGCGTTTTCATCTCGACTCGAGTGTTTTTGGACTTGATTTAAAAAAAAAAAAAAGAGGCGGGACTGTGCTGTCTGCAGGAACATGAGAAGAGACTTTATTTCCGACAGACAGAGGGGGAAGACGTCGTTCCGAAGCCCGGTGGGTGTGTTCGGGGTCGGCTCATCAGCATGTCGTTCATGCAGTCTTCCCTTATTTCTGGGCTCATCGTATATATATGCACATAATGTTCGACATGATTGCACAAAAGGAGCAGGGAGTGATGAGTGAGTGAGGAGTGATGATGGGCACAGCGCAGTCGTCGTTTCCCCGACTCCAGCCTGGAGACCTGCTTAGGGATGAAAGCGTGCATTCGGTTTGTTCTGCTCCTGATGAAATTTGTGACGATGTTTGAAACCACTGCAGACTGACTCTGAGGGCTTCACCTCTCACCTCTCACCTTTACCACTTCCGTAAAGAAGAAAAGCACAAAGTGACTCGTTACGTCACTCAACAGTGAAGCACACATGATTACAGACCCGTAACAGTCTCGGATTATACACAGGGAAACTCACAACATGACAGCAAATCGTTACTTCCCCCATGTTCTTGCGCTCCGTATTTTCTGGACTGCATTAGCGTCACTGTTCCACGCGCATTCATTACTGTTATTACAGAAGGCTTTATACTCCAGCATTCAGGGATTAATCAGATGGATTAATTGACATAATTTTCAGGCTTTTCTGAAGCACTAAAAAAACTAAATGCACAAAAAATAAAATGTGATTTACGCAGCAATGTTTTTTTTTTTTTTTCCAGAAAATACGGTACTCATCAGGAAGTTGGATTTCACTGTGTGCATGACTGATGTGTTTGTAATACTGTTATTTTTTTTTTTAAATCCCCCCGTTATACATTTACGGCAAACTGAGAGATCAAATAAATTCCCCAAGAACAACGATGCACTCCTCCAGTCCTGTGTGTGGGACTGAGACTGTCCTGAGGGAAAACCATGTGTATCTTTCCACATCTGTATCTTTCCTTCGGCTCACAGCAGGAGGAAAACGGTTGTACAATTTCTTGCCTTCTTTCATCATCACTTTTCAAGACTCGATGCACAGGTGATGTGATTGTAATGATCCGTGTAAATGATGACCCCACCCCCCTCTTCTTGTTGGTGTTGCTGACTAATAAATTAAAGCTCTATATTTTATAGTAATCCGATGTTTAACTTATTTTTCACTGAAGTCTCATGTCGGAACGGTACAGCTACGAGAAACATCAGTCATTCACAGAATGTTAATGAAAAATTAATCGCAACAACCCGTCATTTTTGCTTTGCTACAGGATAAAGTGGCTAGAGATGATGAGATGAGATAAACTCTGACGATAGCCTCACTGAAACGGTTAATAATTGAAGTGAAACTGTGTGTTTATAAAACAGACTGGTTCACATGATGACTTTTCGAACTCTCACCCTGCCTGACTGCTCCACTGTCACCCCTGAACCTGAACCCAGGAAGATTTTGCTCTGTGGAAAACCTCTGTTTTACTGCGGGCTTGAGGGCCCAGGAAATTTGAGGTCAGAATTTCTAACACAGGAACTTTATCCCAGGAACATCTGCCCAGAAAAATATGCTTTGGTACTGCAGCCCAAGAATGAGCTGAATTTCAGAATTGAGCCTGGAAACTTCAGCAGAGGAATTTTGAGTCCAGGAACTTTTGCCAAAACATCAGATGCTAAGTTTCAGAACTTTGCCCCAAGAATTTCAAGTCAAGTGTTTTTGAAAGGTAATGCCATCAAAACTCTCAAACTTTCAGTTGAAAGACTTGGGACTTTGAGTTCCATCAAACTCCAAGCACTGGAATTTTTTCTCAGGAGGTTCAAGCCATCGCTGATGTTGGTTCAGAGCTGGGTCAACTTGTAAACTTTCTAAAAACTGGTTTGCTTTTCCACAGGCGATGGAGCCACCATAGTCCCATGTCATGATGTCACTGTAGATGTCTGTTTAACGTCTCCACTTTCCCAATAACATCAGTGCCAAGTCCAACACCAACAACCATGGTGGACTACTGGATTAGGTGGACTATACACGATACTGATTTTTTTTATTTTCTTTTTAAATCGCAGCTGCAAAGTATTAGTTGGTCTTGTTGGTCATGATAATCAAACACCCAGCCCCTGATGTAAGTGGTTCTTGGTTCAAGACCAGCAAAGTGTCTGTGTTGCTCTCAAACCAGTTTTCCTGGCTGAGAGCCAGTTCTTTGGCTGTTGAAATGTGAAGAACTGGTTCGAGATCACACACCAGCCCTGGAACTGCCTTCTTCGAAAAGGGATACACAAAATCCTAGGTGCTAAAGAAGGCAACTGGACTTGCTTGAAATTCTTGAAGATGTTTCACCTCTCATCTGAAAAGCTTCTTCAGTTCTGCCTGACTTGTGGGGAGTTCCAGGTATTTATCCTCTAGTGGACCAAAAGCAGCCCTAAGGAGAGTCGTTGAGGTCATTGACACTCTCAGTCATCCTGTAGGTGTTAGGTTCACTGGAGGCCGGGTGTGAACGGTGTTAGCAGCCTAGAGGGTCATTAGTGTGATCTGTGGGTAGTTGGCAGACAAAACTGAAGAAACCTTTTGGATGAGAGGTGAAATGTATTTGAGAATTTAAAGTAAGTCCAGTTTCCTTCTTTAGCACCTACGGTTTATGATGACCTGGATGACTGAGAACCTTCACAGATACACAAAATCTCAAAAACTTGAGTTTTGAAATTTTCAGTCAGAAACTTGAGCCATAGAATGTTGAGTCCAGGACCAAAGCTCAGGAACCTTTATCCCTGGACCAGTGAATCCAGGGAGTTAAATCCCATGAACCTGAGACCAAAAAAGGTCAAGAACCCAAGAGCAGCAATGTTAGGCTGTAAACTACACCCAACAATTTAAGGTGAGGAACTCTGAGCTTGGAAACATTGAGCTCTGAAAGTTAAACACCGTTACGTCCAAGAAACTAGTGTTAGGCATGGCACTTTGAGTCCAGGAACTCCAAAAACCCCAAAACATTACAAACGGAGCTTTTCAAACTGCAGTGTGTTTCCTGCTGATGGTTACCATAGAAACTGCAAAGTGACCAGGAACCCTCAAGTCAAGTTCAAGCATCAAATTTGGCCCACAGTGGAACCATCCAGCTTTTCAGAATTTATTTTGAGTAGATGTTAAAAAGCTCGATTCAAGTTTGTGGCCCAAGAACACTGCAGTGATCCAAGCAGCTGCTTTTCAAAGACGTCATGACGCATCACAGGAAACCCACATCACATCTTCTCAGTACAACGTGCCTTTTACACGAGTCCCCTTTCTTTCATTATCTGATCTGAGGCATGGGTCTCATTGGAGCCACTGTCTGACCTAAACATTTTACCCAGAATGCCAGTCTGTCCCCGAAGGAACGCTGAACCAGGAGCCCACTCGGGACGCTTATCTCTAGGAGGCATCGAGTTCTCCAGTCACGCCTTCAGTCTTCATCTGAAAGATAATTTGCTCATTGTCAAGTGTTCTCCATCTCCTGTGTTATGGTTTTGCTTGCGTGCTTCTGCATTCAGACCGTTCTCCTTCAACGACATCGACACAGGAAATGTTTTGACACCTTTATAAGCGTTACTCATGTTACTGTAGACGCTGTTTGTTTGTCTTTTGCGTGGCATCGGATCACAGATCAGGTGACTCATCTATGATGGAGTCTTTTTGAACACGCGATCAACAGGGGTGTGATCGGACAAAATCAGACCAGAGGGCTTCAGAGAACGAGGTCGGTTTGGCTTCTTGTCAAACCGCATCATGACCTGCGGAGGCACAGGGTCTTCATGTGAAAGGCCATATCAGATGATGACGTCTTCCGAGAGCTTGTGACTGGACATACTGACTTGAATGTAAAGTTTTCTGGCAGTGAGTTATTTTCAAAACACTCCATCACAGGATGTAATGTGCTGTATGAACCACTAGAGGGCAGCATTTTATCAAACATTTCATCTCCCCCTTCACAAATTTGCTTCGATTTCAGACAGAATTCAGTGTTTATTTCTGAAAGAGAGCAGGGCTTGATGTATTTTCCACTGTTTCCACTCTTTGTTACGGTGGATTGACGTCATTGGTCACATGACCAGAGTTACTGATGTTATTTTGATGAAATTCTCCTGCACCATGCACTGGGAGAACTCCTGATTCCCAGTGCGCAGGACTGAACTCAGTTCTCAGAAAAACTAAAAATTCTACAAGGTTACAAATACATTATGCTTTGAGAAAAATAAACTGTAAAGGTAACATTTAAAAATCAGAATAATTTTGTCAAGTAAAATGAACTGAATCAAATTGCTGCCAGTATTAAAAAAAAAAAAATCAGCAATTATTGGATGCTGTTTGTTCACCTCAGGAATGAAAAGGAAACTTTTTGGCTCGTTTATTTTACTTTAATTTTATTATTGTTTTTGTTTGTTTTTGTGAAAATAACAATTCTCAGGAACGAAGCAGATCATGTTTTCTGTTTCTTTCTTTTCAAATTCTCTATTTTTAATAAAAAAAAAAATTGCGGTCCAAATCCTGCGCTCTGATTGGCTGGCGAGCGGGTCCTTATCCTACGGTACGGACCCCAGTTACGGACCCCAGATATGGACCTCTGGCGACTCGCTCATTCAGAACAACAACAAGCATGGTAGCAATTGTTGTCAACATTTATTTTTGCGTTTCTCGGGAGAATAGCATTAATTTTACAGCATGGATAGTGATAACGACAATGCTCACAGTGAAAGCGAGTTTTACTCCCCTGAGGAAGAAGAAATAAAAGAAAACATTTCGGGAGAAAGTTAAAAACCTCTAACTTGCTAACGCTGAGCAAAAACATGGCTGAATCCTGAATGACTCAATTTTGTATAAATAGGGGACAACATAGGCAGCAAAATGTAGTTTTTTTCCTGCCATGGAAGTGCACTTATATACTGAGGAGGAAGTAATTTGCATTACAGCCGTGAATGAAGATTAAAAATGGCGGCTCGGCTCAGTTTTCCCGTTCAGGCACTCTCATTTTCTGTTAGAATTTGGTAAAGAAAAAAAAATTATTTACCAGCTTAAGGTCAGTCCATATGGTGAAATGCCATGACCTCGGCCTTGAATACTGACCTCAGCCCAGAGGGCCTCGGTCAGTACTTTCAAGACCTCGGTCACTGTATTTCACGATACGGACCTCCCAGCTGGTAAATAACACGTTTATTTTATTATCAAGCACAAAACTATCGATAAATTACGGCGTCTGGATCCTGGAAAAAGGCAGCCTTGCTCCAGGGCTAATCTCACATGACGTCACACGTGGAGCCCCTGTTATCTGGGTCATTTCGGTTCATCTGAATCTGTGCTTGTTTACTTGTTGAAATTCAATGTTGTTGGACTCTTACAAAAATAACGATGGAAAAGCACTGCATTGTTTGGATGTTCAAATCCATATACAACAGGGCATTCAGTTCAGGAATTTCCGAGAAATGACACTAATCTAGAGCGACAGTGGGTGAGGTTTGTGCAAACGAAGCGGGCAGATTTTGTGTCGCTTACTGATGATAAACCTGATTCATCAGGTGTTCATCACCAGAACGACCACATGAGGATTATTGGAGCAAAAAAGAAACTCATTTAATAAATGACAGTCGATCTGATATTTGGACAGTTTGTCTCCCCTATTATCACCCACTTCATATTTTCTTTCAGTAATTACACTGTGTACATTTTAAAGATTATATTTCTGCATATATTGAGGTAAATGTTTCCCTATTTGTTGCAGTGGCCAGCTTAGAATAAAAATCCACAAACCAATCTGTTTCCAATTCTTTGGCTGGTGGTGCACTATCGGCAGTGAGTGGGACGATCATGAACTGGCAGTTTCTCATTTTGGGGGCTCGAAAAAAATAACCATTTACTCCGGCATATCCTTAACAATCATCTGCCCCTTCATCCGACATATAAGAATCCCAATCGTTATCAGAATTCTCTCCAAAATGTGATTCCATATCAAGACTAGTCTAACCACTGCTGCGCACATGAACAAAATTGATGCCTGGATTGTTACACATGTGACGTCACACACCCCTTCGGGATCTTCTGGTTCAGTTTCGGCAGATTCCATGAAAATCGGCTGATCTTATTGATTTTCCATCAATTTATGGTTTTTTGGATCAGCTGTTGTTCAAAAACACATGATCAATCAACATAATTGTTGCTTTGTACAAGGAAAAAAGTGGGGTTTAGGGACATTACACTTCACCTTAAAGTGAATTTAAAAGAGCGTTTGGGCTTCCTGTTAAGTTTCAATACTGGCAGCCATTGAATGGTCAACTGCAATATATGCAGAATGTCTGCAGGAGTGTGGGCATTGTTGTGCTTGCCTGCAAATATAACATTTTCAAATATTAAGTATTATGAGCATTATAACTGTCCTATCACATTCTTCATTAAACAAGCGTGTTTCTGTCTTCTATGCTTTGGGGTATCATTTAAAAAGATAAGACATTTCTGTCTTCTTTGCGTCATTTAAAAAGCTCATCTCTGCTTTCCAAATAAATTTCTCATGAAGATCTATTCAGTACTTTGGGAGTAACGGCAGGTTGGACAGCGTGCACGCTGTGCTCTCGTGATGTTGGGAAACTGCCGGTGCTTTTTGAGTCACGGGAAAGTGGGAAAGACTGTGGGCACATCTGCACGTTGCTTCAAAGTTTGATGTGTTGTGCATTCTGAGAAGCTTTGCTTTTCACCATGGTTGTACGGAGTGCTTATTTGAGTTACTATGTCCTTCCTGGCAGTTTGAACCAGTCAGGGATGGGTTTCCCAAAAGCCTCTTAAGGCTAAGAGCATCTCAAATAGGAGAGCGAGTGTTTATTGTGATGCTCGCTCTACCATTTAACAATGATCTTTGTGCTATGGTGCTTTTGGGAAACCCATCCTTGGCCATTATCACCAATAAGGCATTTTTTTCCCCACAAATCAGTTGTTTTTGTTTTTCACACCATTCTGTGCAAACTCTAAAGACTGGTGTGTTTGATTCCAATGAGATCAGCAGTTTCTGCAATACTCAAACCAGCTCATCTGGTACCAGCAACAATGCCATAGTTAAGTCACTGAAATCACATTTTGATATTTGATGTGAACATTAACTAACAACCGATTGAATGATGGTATAACTGCATAAATAAGCTGGTGTATAGGTGTTTCTGTTAAAGCCGACAGTGAGAGTACATGTAGATTTTTTTTCTTCTCCCCCCAGTGTTTAATGCTGTATACAACAGTGATGATAACGTGTTTGTTGGAGCCCCCACTGGAAGTGGGAAGACGATCTGTGCAGAGTTCGCCATTCTCAGGATGCTGTTGCACAACTCAGAAGGCCGTTGTGTCTACATCACACCCATGGAGTCTCTGGCTGAGCAGGTATGCAAACTTCATAAATGTACAGTTGTTTTCAAGTGTTACTATACCCTGATCCAAGCTATAATCTAGAAGACAAAGTATTAGTATTAAAATATAGGCAAGGATTGGTGCAGTCAAGCAATGTGTTGTTTAGTGATTGACCATTTGATCAGACCAGTGGATGAAGCATCAGACATCTTAAGGTAATCAGCCTGCAGTGTGGCTAATTAAGAAAAATGGTCAAGCTCCTCTTTTTGTCGATCTAAGGAATGGCATACTGCTTTCAAATTGCAATGAAATTCCTTAGATAAGCATTGTCTTTATTGTTCCCAGAAAACAAATGGTAGGGCTAAATACCCTTTTTTTTTTTTTCCTTCTGTTTCCTAGGAGATAAAAACTAGCAATGTTTGCAATTTTCATAGCTAATGTTGAAAAGGTGACATTTAATCCATGGAAAAGCTGTCTGTAACTGAAATGTAACTGAATTTACTCATTTATTATGGTTATTTATTACTGGTTTTATTTGAATTGTTCCAGATTCATGTCGATTGGCTCATTTCCCATTTTATTGCGGACAAAAAGGCTCTTTTGGCCTCTTGCTAAGTGGTGTGTTAAACTAGTTTTCTCAGATGTATTTGCAGGGCTTTTATGCAAAAATGCACAATAATTGGTAAGTTTGGTTATATAATCTGTGAAACACTGCTGCATATTGTCGGGATTTTCCATTTTAGAAAATTGCCAGTTCCGTTTTGAGATTTTTGCCAATTCTTTTTTTTTTTTCCCTGTAATAAGAGAGAGGAAAAATGTTTCCATGCACCAATGATACCAACGTACCATGTACCAATGAAAGCTTAAAGTGCACCTGACAGCAAAATTATGCTCTAAAATGGGTTTCTGTAATAAAACTACAAACACCACTGATCACTTTCATGATAGAACTAACCACCAACAGAACGAAACTCTTTGTGCGCAGTTGCATCAATCTGGCCAAGCACCAAGCCGCTGTCAGTGGCTGCCATATTTGCCGTGACGACAAATGTAGATGTAGACACTCGAAATGCACACTTTATGAACTTCTGAATGTATTTTCCCTTTCTACTGCTGTTGTGTAGGTATTTGTGGATTGGCACCAGAAGTTTCAAGGTCTTCTGAATAAGAAGGTAGTCATTCTCACTGGAGAGACCAGCACTGACCTTAAGCTACTGGGAAAAGGTGATATCATCATCAGCACCCCAGATAAGTGGGATATTTTGTCCCGCCGATGGAAACAGAGGAAGAATGTCCAGAATGTCAGCCTCTTCATTGTGGATGAGACTCATCTCATTGGTGGAGAGAATGGGGTAAGGCTGATTTACATTAACAAGCCATGTGTGTGTGCGTGCATGTTTCCTAGCTTTGATATCTCTGCATCATTCCTGCTATTTAATGGCGAATGAGTGCAGTAAAAGTGATTATTTTTACCAACATCCAAATTGTATTTTAGTTTGAATATAAGCATTGTAATTTTAATTCTCTCCACTACTGCTTTAGCCTGTCCTAGAAGTAATCTGCTCAAGAATGAGGTACATCTCCTCTCAGATCGAGCGTCCCATCCGCATTGTGGCACTAAGCTCATCTCTGTCCAACGCAAAAGATGTGGCCCACTGGTTGGATTGTAGCACCACAGCAACGTTCAACTTCCACCCAAATGTTAGGCCTGTGCCACTGGAGCTTCACATTCAGGGTTTCAATGTGAGTCACACACAAACCCGGCTACTGTCTATGGCTAAACCAGTCTACCACACCATCATGAAGCATTCTCCATCCAAACCATCTTTGGTGTTTGTGCCTTCTCGGAGACAAACTCGCCTCACTGCCATTGACATGCTAACTTTCTGTGCTGCGGATGTGGTTCCACAAAGGTTTCTACACTGCTCTGCGAAAGACTTGGCTCTATTCTTGGAGAAGCTGTCTGATGGCGCACTGAAAGAGACCCTTTCTAATGGTGTGGGTTATCTGCACGAAGGGCTGTCAATGACCGAACGTAGGATAGTTGAACAGCTTTTTAACTCTGGTGCCATTCAAGTTGTGGTGGCCTCCCGTTCTCTTTGCTGGGGAACTAACATCTCTGCCCACTTGGTCATTGTCATGGACACGCAGTACTACAATGGGAAAATTCACGCGTATGTATCTGACCGTTGAAGTCTGAAAGATCTCAATTTATTAATAAATCTATCATTTGTATATCAACTATGAAATTTATGGTTAACTTTTTTGTCTTAGTTATGTGGATTACCCAATCTATGACGTGCTGCAAATGGTGGGAAAGGCCAATCGTCCCCTACAGGATGATGAGGGCTGCTGTGTTATTATGTGCCAGGGCTCTAAGAAGGACTTCTTTAAGAAGTTCCTTTATGAGCCTTTGCCAGTTGAATCTCATTTGGACCACCGTCTTCATGACCACTTCAATGCTGAGATAGTCACCAAGACAGTGGAGAACAAGCAGGATGCCGTAGACTATCTTACCTGGACCTTCCTGTACCGCAGAATGACCCAGAACCCCAACTACTATAATCTTCAAGGTAAGACAGTGCTGTGCTCTCAAGAAGCATAATGGGCAACTTACCTACAACCCTATTCCAAAAAAAAGTTGGGACACTGTCAAATATAACTAAGCACAGAATGTGGTTTGTGAAATCATGGAAACCCTTTTTTTTTTTTTTTTTGAAAATAGTCCAAAGACAGCATATCAAGTTGATATAAATTTTTATTTACTGTTTATTTATGTATTGTTACTACTTTCTCATTTTGAAGTTAATGCCAGCAGCATGTTTCAAAAAAGCTGGAACGGGCAACAAAAAAGTTGTGCAATGCTTAACCCTCTGGAGTCGAGAGTTTCGTCGGCAAAACTCGACAGGTTTAGAATGAGTAGGTCATGTATTTAGATAAATATCTTCGAGTTTTTCATCATACAAGCATGATGAACATATTGACAACCTTTATACTTTGCACTTTCCTATGTGCCCACTGCCAAATATTATAGGTTTTAAATGACCTGAATTAGATGAAACATAAAACTAACTTACTCAGTCACAACAAAATCGGAGCACTGAGCGTCCACTTATGCATTCACAAAAGACTATTCGCATGGTAATGGATGATAATTACTTTCACTCTTTCAGTTTTGATTGGTTTCTCTTTCATGGTGGGAATGCCGACCGTAAACAGGATAAAATCCGTCAGACATTCAGGCTATTTGGAGGTAAAACTTGTTGCAAGATGAAATGCGGATTTGATGCACTTGGGATGATTCAGGACAGCGATTCAATTCATGATTTCATTTCATGATTCAGGACTCAACTCAATCTTGAGAACTGATGAAGTGGGCTTTTTTTTTTTTAAAACTTCTACTCGATCTAGCCAAAGGTCAACTCAAGAAAGTGTAAATATTTCTATTTCTGATGAGTGTCGGTTGATGAGCGTACAGTGTAGTGCATACACAGGAAAAATGACTGAGTAATTTTTCCAGAGTTAAAAGTATTTTCCTCAAATAGTTAATTTTGCTCTACTTTGAGTTTAGAGAGTAAAATTTGGAATGGGAGCAAAATTAGAGTAACTGTGTAACAGAGTTGGTTGTGGCTCTGAACTGAGTAAAATAGTACAAGTTAATTTCAAGACACTGAATAGAGTCAAATACCAAAAAAAAAAAGTCTCATACCAGATAAATGAAGCTGTTGAAAAAAAGCAGTTTTAGAAATGTGTTGGAATGTGTGAAAAAACATTGCCTTATCATACATTGCCTAATACATTGTGAAAAAACATTGCCTTATACATTGCCTAACTTGACCTGATGGGATTAAGAGTTGACAATGGGAGGGTTAATCATTCTTCATTGAATGGAATGGAAATTTTTACCCTTCTCATTTAATACCCCTCCCACTGCCAACCCTTTATCCCAAAATAGTAGGACATAAATTTTTGATGACCAGTTAATTGTCCAAATCAATAGAGCAGATTTGAAGTTTTTGTGCTTGATATATTTAGTGACAAAAACGGTTCATCACAATGGATAAGGTCATGCTTTTTCACACATTCTAACAGTTCAAGTACAGTCATGACAAATAATAATAGGTTCAATTTATATAGCGCCTTTCTAAAAACCCAAGGTCGCTTTACAATTATAGACAGAGGGGGAAAAAAGTCCACCAAATAGGGGTCAGGATGGCATTCCAGTGGAACTAGAATGAGAGATGTGTGGTATAGATACTGTTTTTACAAACTCAATTAAATATTCTCATATTTTGAGGGTTTTTTTTTTTGCATTGTAGGCTATAATTATTAAAATGGAAAAATGCTTGAAAAATTTCCCACTCATCCCTCCTTTGGGTGGTATTTTTTCCCTCAAGCTTGGGTCGTCTACCAGAGGCCTGGGAGTTTGAGGGTCTTGCACAGTATCTTAGCTGTTCCTAGGACTGTGCTTTTCTGGACAGAGATCTTGGATGTTGTTCCTGGGATCTGTTGGAGCCA
>JAODVO010000002.1:25135161-25146629 GCA_025400055.1 Notarius lentiginosus
TTGCTGTTGCTATGAATAAATAAATGAAACGACAAAAAAAATGTGCATGTGCAATATTTGCTAAGGTATCGGGGGGGCATGACACCGGTTGTTCCTGGGGCCCCAAATTTGGTGTTACGCCCCTGCATGTGCATGTGTGTGTTCCTGCTTCAGATGGGTTAAATGCAGAGAGGAAGTATATGTGTAATGAATAAAGTTGTTCTTCTTCTTCTGACGAGTAATGATGCACAAACTCGTTCATGCTTTCATTATGTCCCATTTAGATTACTGTAGTTCACTCTTCATAGGCCTTCCTGCAAAGTCTTTACAAAAGCTACAATACGTATATTCAGAACTCTGCAGCTAGAGTTGTAACTTTGTACTAAATGCTCTGCTCACATCATCCCCATCCTCTCTCAGCTACACTGGCTACCAGTTCTGTCCTATATTCAATTTAAAATCTTGTCACTTTCAAAGCCCTGCATAATCTTGCTCTGACCTACCTTAGGGAACTGATGACCCCCTACACCCCCACTCACTCACTAGGGTCTTCTAGCAACAATTTACTTTCTGTCAAATGCACCCGACTTTCCACCATGCACGGGGCAGGTCCTTCAGTGCTATTGCCCCAAAACTCTGGGATTCTCTTCCTCAATTTCTCCTTGACTGCTCTTCTTTCTCTACTTTCAAATCTCAATTGAAGACTAGTCTTTTCCATGAACATTTACAGTATCTTCCTCTCTTACTGCTTAGTCTTTTTTCATCCTGCCTGTAAAGCAACCTTATGATTGTGAAAAGTGCAATAGAAATTTATTATTATTATTATTATTATTATTATTATTATTATTATTATTATTATTAAGAATGAAATCATACCAAAGCTACAGCAATTACTACTGTCCTTCTTGGTGATCTTTCTAATTTGTTTTAGGTTTTATAAGATGTCTTCATAAACAACAAGGCATTATTTTCATTAGCCATTAACCAAAGCATTATTTCTAATACAAATACATTATTCAGAATTAATAATGACTAATGTATAGAAATGCAGATACAAATAGGAGGTTCACTATTAGATTTTTCCCCCCCTATTATCATTGGTTATCACTGCTTTGCAGTGGTTATCTTTGCAGTGTAGGTTATCTTAACATTGCCTTACAGAGCTGCAACATAAAACCATATTTCTACCATAGTGCATACAAATTGGCCTGAAATTCACAAAAGTTGCATGCTTTTATTTATAGAGCCACCACACCATATAACTAACACATACCATGCACTGTACACAGAAGAGTATATATAAATCCAGTCTAGACCATGTGCACTTCCAGTTCAAATTCTAAACTAAACAGATATTTGGAGCACTAAAGAGATTGCATTGTATTGCACATCTACTATCTCTGCATTAATTTTCTTTGACACAAATCTCCTTGTAAAATTTCAATATGAGATAATGCTAAATATGTCTCAGTATTTTGACTAAGACTGAAGCAATGCCTTATTCTTAAAAACTCTGTATTAGGCACCACTGTAAGACTAGGAGTCTGCTGGCATGTTTCTGTTGCTTAGAGACCTATTGGAAGTGAGATTATTATGCAAAGCAGTAGGGGAAAGAATAGGGAGCACCATGTCTTCTGCCTGCAATAGACTTTAATGAACCTTGCCGCACCTTATCGGCCTTGCACAAACCAGGGATGATCGCACCACAACATGGCAAGTCAGCTAAATTGAAAGGTGCATAGAAAAGAGAGAAAACCCAGGAGAGGGGAAAAATGTTGAGATAATCACACATGTGCTGAGGGCATTATGACATAAGTAAGCTTCAATTACAAGCATCTAAGAACTGCAAATTAGGCATTGTTGTTACTTTTATAAGAAGCAGCTCTGGCCTAAAGGTTAGAGAAGCAGCCTTGGGCTCAATGGGTCACTCATTTGACTCCCTGGACCAGCAGGGAAATCCATGGCTGAAGTGCCCTTGAGCAAGGCACTTAACCTCAAACTGCTCCTGAGGCCCTGTGTGTGTGTTTGTGTGTGTGCACGCGCGCTGGTTGTAAGTCGCTCTGAATAAGAGCGTCTGCTAAATGCCTGCAATGTAATGTAATTTAACATGAGTAAATGGTGCAAACATGCTTCAAATATATCTAGAACGAACTTATTTAATTAACTTAGTCAGAAGTGTTGGTCTTAAAGTTGGAACTAAACTAAGGGGAAGAGTAATGGAAGTTCAGACAGTGTAATCTAAAGAAAGAATGCAAGACTTGTGACTCACAAGAAATTGTGCTCATCCAACTTCCACATTTCCTAAACAACAAATTGGCTGCTTTATATTTACACAGACTAATTTTAGACATTTGATTCGATTTTCCTTAACTCAAGTCTAAAATGCACTGAACACAATCTCTGTGATATAAATATTCTTTTTAAAAATTATTTTTCATTTTCATTAGAGTAAGCAAGTAAAATTTGATGTTAGAATTTTTTTTTTCTAATTGTTCCATGTTTATTTAAAACACAAAATTGTAGTATGGCCTGAATAAACCATGATGACTAACCTGATACAACATATACAGTCCATAATCCTAAAGGAGACCTCTAAACAAATCACAATGAAAGTTAATAAAGGCCTGAATGAATTTTGTCTTATGGCTCCTAAAAGTTTAAAATAGAGAACTTTGGCATTCTGTTAACCTTTTAAGTACATGAAATAAAACCTGCTGCAACACAGAGACTCAGTAAACCATTACCACTGTGCTCCAAAAAATACAGGCAGCTACAGGGAACAAATGCCTGGCCCCATATTTTTTGAAGGAACAAAGACCATACTGTGACATAGAGCTTAATTATGCACTGTAATGGTATATTTCCTTGTAAACATATACAATAACAAGCAGATAAATCTCACTGAGACTTGTGTATGATATCCGTATATGCTATGGAATGATACTAATATTCCCTCAGTAAAATCAGGCACTTATGCATGAGGTTAAAGATCACAATTTACTCCTGATTCAGTTTCACCACATTTGGCTGCACCCTATTAAACTGTTTCATAGAAATCAATGGAGTTTTCCTTTTTGATTTTTTTTTACAATCACACATGCTATAAAAATACATTTTTATCCAGTATTATGTATGTACTAGTTCTGTAACCATATTTGGAGAAGATTAAGCAGTAGAATTGCGTTAAGTAATTTATTTATTTTTGTATAAACCTATTGCTAAATAAATTGGTGGGGGAATGATCCCCATACTGCTTTAACCTTCACTGACAGGCCTTTCTGGGCACACTACATATGCGATATTACTCCTTCCTGCAGAAAACTATGGACTCATTTACTAGTATCACTGCAAAAGAAGCCCATGAAAGTAAAGCAACAAAAATGCTTTAGGAAAGCCAAAATTGTGACATCTGAAGTAATACTTTATTAATTAATTAAGTACTATGGAGAAAAATACATAGATATAGCAAGACATAGCTGTAACAACTACCATGTATCACGTCACCAGACAGATTCCCTGGCTTCCTGTCACCAGACTATCCCTGGCTTCACACAAAAAGCCAATTGGTTTTTAAAACATGTTTATTGGCATGCAGTGGATGGATAATGAAAAGCTCTAGTTTACGTGATTTTAAAAAGAAAATAAAAATGCCTCAAACTATATAGAAGGAAACAAGCTACATGGCCCTACTGCTACTTCTCTGATGGCTAGGGTATGTAGGGTATGTCTGTCTATTGTGTGATTTATTGTCTGCAGTGTTGTACTTGTTGTACTCTTGCACTTTATGTTGCATTGTAGATTATAGTCCTGTGATGTTTAAAGTAGCACCATGGTCCTGGAGAAACATTGTTTCATTTTAACTGTGTACTGTACCAAAAAAAAAAAAACACTTAACCTTAACCTGTAGTCCTTACTGTCATGGATTCCCCCCCCCCACCTCAAGCTCAGCGTACTCTCTGCAGTCCATGAGTGTTTGCTATATTTAATCTGATGTCTCCTCCCTTGTGTTTTATTTGTTTGTGTGGTTATAGTTTTCAGCTATTCCCATCTTCTGCATTGTGTGCTTATTTAAAACCTGGTTTCTGTTAGTTTCCTTGTCTTGTGTAAAACATTACTTCTGGCTTTGTGTCTATGCCTGAGTCTGTTCCTGGTCATCTCTTTCTTGAGCCTCATTTGTTTGTTTTATCCACACATGCATCTGGGTATGTATCTGAGCAGCGGCTTGGGGTTTTGAATGCCTCCTCATTCCAGAATTTGATTCCACTGAGTTTCCTCAGAAAGACTGGCCCATGTACACCATGTTGCCCTATGACAGATGGAAACATACACCCAGTGGGTTCCTTCTTCAAAGTCACCTTTACTATGAAAACCTGGCAGAAACCAAACCTTGAGGTGGATGTGGGTCCAGTTTATGTTGTCCCAGGTCATGGACCCAGCCTGTAAGAGGGCTGAGCTCCACTATCACCAGCAACAACCCTGTTTTTCTGCACTTTTGAAATTTATGTTCCCCCTTGTCCAGCATCCAGGTCCCATAGAATGAATGAATGAATGAATCAATCAATCAATCAATCAATCAATCAATCAATCAATCAATTTGCAGGGGGCTGAGCCCTGCATGGACAAGCCTGAGGCCAACAAGGTTTCCTTCACTACAGAGGCTGACTGTCAGGAAATGTGGCATAGAGATGGACATAAGTTAAGGGAAGAGCTTATTTTACAGGTGCACTACATGCAAATTATGAAGCAAGGTCAGAGAAACAAACAAAACTGAAGCAGAGTCATAAAAATAACATAAACCAGAGTGATAAACAGAGTACTAAATATCAGAAGAAACAAACATGAACATAGAGACAGATGAAGTCATAATACTTTGCGAAGTGTTAGTGACAACAGCATCCTTATATGTGCACACTGATTGCAACATGTTTGCAATGATGAATTGTCCAAAAGGCGTGCATGCTACATGCTCTGCACACGTGAATGAAAGCAGGGCTCTCGAACTGCACCACGCATGAGTGTGAGAAGGCATGACAGACCTCCCCCCCGAAAGAGCTCTTTCCAGGAGCTAAAGTCCTCTTTGGGCTGCCTTGGGATAAAAGGCCTGCCACGAAAAGGCATCCCTCTCAGAGATTCACTCAGACTCTGGGTGGGCATGGCACTGGAACCTGGGCTTAGGTGGAGGCTTGGGATTGGGTCAGGCCTTGAATAGGGGCAAGGACACAGGAGGCGGCTTGAGTTCCAGTTGAGCCATAAACAGGGGTATGATGATGGACAGGGGCTCAGGCTTTGAAGTGGACTTAAGCACACTGGGCTTGGACTCGGGCTCTGGACTGGGCATGGACATGGATTCAGGCTCCAGACTAGACATGGACATGGATTTGGAATTGGGCTCCAGACTAAACATGAACATAGACTCAGGCTCCAGGCAATACATGGACATGGACTCAGGTTCTGGACTAGGCATGAACATGGGCTCTGGACTAGACATGAACATAGATTGGGCTTGGGCTCCAGACTAGACATAGACTTGGACTCGGGCTCCAGCCTCTGTATGAGCATGGATATGGACTCAGCCTCCAGATTAAGCATGGACATGGACTTAGATTAAGCATGGACATGGACTAGACTAGGCATGTGTATGGACTCAGGCATGACTCTGGGCTTGAGCATGGGCATGGACCCTGGCATCGGCATGAATTTGAATATGGGCATGGAAACAGGCATCAGCATGGACTGAGGCATGACTCTGGTATTGAGCATGGGCATGGATCCTGGCATCAGCATGGGCATGAATTTGAGCATGGGCATGGACTCAGGCATCAGCATGGGTATGGACTCAAGCATGACTCTGGGCTTGAGCAGGGGGATGGACCCTAACTTCGGCATGGACATGAATTCGAGCATGATCATGGACTCAAGTATCAGCATGGGCATGGACTCAGGCATGACTTTGGGCTTGGATTCTGACCTTGATATGGACATGGACTTAAATCTTGGCAAGAGTACTGGCATTAACAATAGCATGGGCTTGGATCTTGGCATGGGCACTGGAGTGAGCACGGACATGGACTGGAACCTGGTCATGGATCTTGGCATGGGCACCAGAGTGACAACATGCTCCCTGAAGCCCAGCAGTCAAGCGAAGAACTCATTGTACCTGAAGCCCAGCAGCAGAGTGAAGAGCTCCTCTTCCCTGAAGCCCAGTGGCATAGTGATGACATCTTCAAAGTCAGGGGGCAGAGTGGGCAGTGGGATATAGGCCACCCCATTGACCTCAGGTGCAGGTTCTGGAGTGGGCAGTGGGGCAGAGGCCATTCTGTCAACCTCTGGTGCAGGCTCTCGAGTTTGTAATAGTGAAGAGGCCACCTTGTTGGCCTGTGGCACTGGCTCTGGAGCTGGCTCTGGAGTGGAGGCTGCCCTGTCGGCCTCCCGAGTCTCAGCCCCACCCCCCAAAAAATTATGGAGTCCTCTTTCCTGGAAGCCTGGAACCAGACTGGAACTTGAGCTCCTCCCCAAATGACTTGGAGCTCTGAAGGCATGGGTGCTGCACTCTTACAAGGTGTTCAGCCTACTAGTGTGCTGGTCCAGTGAGCCAATAAATCAGAGCCAATAAATGAGAGTGGGTCACTTGAACTGCACCAGGCTCAAGCGTGCAAAGGCATGACACCGACAGGACAGTCTGCACTACTGTGTTCACACAGCTCCCAGGCTTAGAAGATTATGCTGTCACTCTACGTCCTGACTGCAGGCACAAGATCTTTGCTCCTCTGCTGGGCTTCAAAGATGACATCGGTCTGCTTCCTGACTGTTGAGATGAGATCTCTGCTCCACCACCTGGCTTTGAGGATGGCATCACTCTGCTTTCTAACTGCAGGGATGAGATCTTCAATCCACTTCTGGTCTTTGATTATGATGTTGTCATTCCATTTGCTGAATCACTGATCATGCTTGAATCCATTTCTGAATCCTCACCTCTGTCCACATCCATGTCTGAGTTCATGCCTAAATCTTTGCCCATGTTTGAGTCCAAGTCCATGTCTGTGTCTTAGTCCCAGTCTGAATCCCTGACCATGCATGAGTCCATGCCTGAATCCATGATCATGCCTAAATCCTCAACCCTGTCCATGTCTGAGTTTATTCCTGAATCTTTGCCCATACCTGAAACCAAATCCTTGTGTCCATGCTTGTTCTTGAATTCAGGTCTATGCCTGAACCCAGGTCCATACCCCTGCCTGTGCCTGAGCCCATGCCAAAATCTGTGCTCATGCCCATGTCCATGCCTGAGCTTACACCTATGCCCCACCCAGGAACTCAGTGTTTGTATACTGCTTTGTCTAATGCTTAGTTTACACGTACCCCAGTATGTATAGAAACGGATAACCCCGCCTCTCCGTTTTCAAAAATATCCACGATTACACCAGACCGTTCTCCAAAATATCTGCATTTACACGGATCCACGGCTAAGCGCTATTATGAGCATGCCAAACATATAGGTGGCAGTATAAGAAGTATAAAGCCATATTAGCCTATCAGAATCGTGAAAATACAAATGACATGATGGCGGCGGCGACGTTGGTAAGCAGCAAGCCTTTGTCTTGGTGGGAGGAAAAGTGCCTGAAAAACTGCGACCCTCCTCACAGTCCTTCTCCTCTGCTCCTCATAAAGCAGTTGTAGTCCTATTTGCAAATGCAAACAAACCAAAAGTGTTTGCAAGTATTTTATATGTAGTGAATTTTATATGTAGTGAAGAGGCCTGTACAGATATTTGAGTTGTGACAGTTTGGTTGATATAAACCTGTATTAAGTCCACTTTAGCAAGTTGGTTATGAAGAAAAAATGAAGAATACTTCTTTGACTTGATGTTTCAAGCAAAAAATTGGAGCATACTTTTCAGAAGCCAGGGGGAACCCTGGAGTTGCTGGTCAGCCATGTACGACGAGATTGTGTAGGTAATAATTTTTTCCACTCAGTCACTGGATTGTGAGAAATGGCACTTTTTTATTTTTTGCTAATTCAGTAAATTAAAAATTTATCCAAAGCGTTCAGCAAAATAATTTCTGCTTAGAATGGTAAACAAACTGGCAAAATGACTAGCAATTTGTGAAAAATGCTATAATAATAATTATTGAAAAATAAAAGGGATGTTCTTGCCATCAGATATGTTTATTCTATATTTTGTTGCTTTTTTTGGGGGGGGATTTGTTTTATGGTTCAGCAACACGCTCTGCCATTTTGTTTATCTCTACTCATGGTATATGAGCTGATAACCTAGTAGTAGAGTAGCCAATTGGAGCGCGTGATCGCTCATTTCCAGTGAATGTGGATTGTATGTGTGGGGGAGATATAACAAGCTCAAAATAAACTGCAATGAAGTTTGCAGTTGGATGGTGTGTGGGTGAGAGACGGAGAGGAGTGTTTTGTAAGTGCCTGCCAGAACAAAGCACTGAAAGCAATGTGCACCACCATTTGCATGAAATTCATTTGTCCTGCCGTGGCTGTGAGCAACCCGGGTGGTTCAGTTCACATTGAAGTTGAATTCAGGTTCGCAGGGGTTGGCATGACGGCAGGCACAGTGTAATATTAGGCTTTATAAATGTTTGACTTGTGTTTAAAAATGATTCCAAAATCAGGTTTGTTAATTTTTAGCTCAGTGAAAAATATGTACAACTGATATATGTAAGAATACTTACTGTCCTTTGGAGAGTTAAAACTCATAAAAGGTGATTTTGTGAAAGTTTTTACAAATCAGTATGGATAAGAAACAGGTAAATTTAAGTGTGTAACTACTTATTTGGACTTTTACAAATCAGGTTGGTAAATTGCCGGTCATTTAAATACAGGTACAATTGATGGGATAATATCCACCAATGACTAGAGCACTTAAGGCATTCAAAACAAAAATTTATGATTTTGTCAAAGTTTTCAGTACGAGTATGGAAAAGGTTGATTTATATTTACAACACAAATCAGGTTTTGTTCATTTGAGGTTATTAATATATTTGTACACTAGATGAGCTACCATGTGCAAACCTATAAAAGGTGATTTTTAGTGGGGAAAAAAACAGTATGGGCCTAAAATGGGTAAATTAAAATGTTTAACAACTTATTTTGACTTGATCCGAAACGGGCCAATCATTTTTGTTTAGGAAGTGGCAGTATACACCTATATCCCATTTGTCTTGCATTCATACACATCAGAATAATAATTCAGACTTCAGTGGAAGAAGAAGAACCCTTTATCACACGTACACTCAAGCACACAGTGAAATTCTTCCTCTGCATTTAGCCCATCTGAAGCAGTGAACGTGCACACACAGATGAGCAATGAGCACATCCAGAGCAGTGGGCAGCTGTAGTCCAGCGCCCGGGGAGCAGTTGGTGAGAGTTAAGCCTGGCGCACATGGGCGATTTTGTGATTTTTCATCGCAAGTGTATTGCGATTTTTGGACGCAAGTTTCCTCTCTTGTGTGCATGTTATCTGCGACCAATGGGCCATTTGGCAGCACGGTAGATCACAGACAGAAAACATTACTTCCAGTAGCCTTTGAGAAAGGCTACCTGAGGTAGTGTTTGAGGTCAACCAATCAGAGCATGTGCCATAAATATCTCTGCGCACTATGTCACACCACCAGAAAACCGAACTTTGAACATCTCAGGTTTGAATTTTAAAAAATAAAATTGCAAATAAAAATACAAAAATTTCATCGATAATTTTATGTATTGATTTAACATTATTAAAAGCTGTTGTCTGTAGTATTTCATGTGACAATGTGCTGATGTTCAAATAAAATGTTTGATGATAATTATATATGTGTTTTTCTTAATTCAATTTTATAATCATGTACTGCATACATAGATGTTTAGCAAGATAGGCTACTGATTTGGGTAGACCTTTACAAGTTCTTAAATCCCCCTAAAAAGAAAAAATAAGGCTGTTGCCCTTGTTACAGTAAACTGGCTATACAAAATAACTGTAGGTCTCTCTTTAACAAAAAAAAAAAAAAATGATTTCTCAAAGTTTGCTCAACATGGCTCCCAGCAGCTTCGAGGAAAAAGAAACTTGGATAACTGAATATTTAATATGGATCTAGAAAGATATGTTTGCTTATAATGTTTTGGCATTGCGTAACGACTTCATAATAAACTGTGATCAGTAGTTGGCATTTTCATTTCACATTATATTAGAGGCAAAGTCAATTAATTTGTCATTTTTATGTCATGATTTCTTACAAGATGTTTTGCTTCCGAACAATACCTATGGAAAAAAAAAATTCTAATACCTTTGACAAATGATGTCCAAATTTGACAGATGAAGGACAAAAGCTTGGTTTTCCTGCGGTGTGACGTAATGCGCAGAGTTATTTATGGCACATGCTCTGATTGGTTGACCTCAAACACTATCTCAGGTAGCCTTTCACCTGAGGTCGTGTTTTCTGTCTCTGATCTACCGTGCTGCAGGCGATTTGGGGAGAGGGATGCAAGTCACATGGAAATCACATGACTACTTTGTGGGTGGGGATTGGCTTAGTCTTTGGAGGTGATCGTGACGTTATTGCAAAGACACACGCGTGGCGATATCTCTGCAACAAGTCAGCGACTGGGGTTTTTTTTGGTCACAGAATATCAAGCATGTTTGATACCTGTGATCTGTCGCAAGCAATGTAAAATTGCCATCGCAAATATCCACACACAAAGCGATTTTTCTCTTGCCTCAAAAAGTTGCACAACCAAGCGACCAACCTTGCTCAAGGGCACTTCAGCCCAACCTTCAGGCCATGGCTGCCCCATGTTAACCTAACTGGATGTCTTTTGGATTGTGGGGGAAACCGGAGCACCCGGAGGAAACCCATGTAGACACGGGGAGAACATGCAAACTCTACGCAAAGCCACTGGGCTCGAACCCAGAACCTTCTTGCTGTAAGGCGACAGTGCTAACCAATATACCATCGTGCCGCCCATTAATCTTGATGTTTATATTGTCGCAAAAAATGGCAGATGGGCTACACAACAGAAGACCACATCAGGTTCCACTGCTGTCAGCCAAGAACAGGGATATGAAGTTATAGTGGACATTGACAAAAACACCGAAAAATGTTGCTTGCTAATATGGATCACTGCATGCTTTTTATAATAGCAAGAGGGTTACCTGTAAAAGACAGCCATATGGCAGCTGAAAAAAAGTACTGTTGAATAATGTAAACACTGTGAATTTTTCATTTTATTTATGAATGTTTTGATACCATATTTGCTTCTATATTTTATGAAGCAAAAAAAAATGGTACCAAAGAGAATGCTTTAACTAGAGAATAGATTTTAGAATAGCTGTCTCTTCTGTTGATATTGAAATGTACTGCAGTGGTAATTTTATATTTGGTTTCATGAATACAGGATTGATTATGATTTTTAGGCTTTATGTGGGGGCGGCACGGTGGTGTAGTGGTTAGCGCTGTCGCCTCACAGCAAGAAGGTCCTGGGTTCGAACCCCGTGG
>JAODVO010000002.1:26647793-26660660 GCA_025400055.1 Notarius lentiginosus
GTACTTGCATGATAATCAACTAAACAGTTCCTTAATTATAATTAAGGAACTGTTTAGTTGATTATCATGCAAGTACATACCAAAGAGGTTTTTTGTTTTGTTTTGTTTTGTTTTGTTTTGTTTTGTTTTGTTAACCATATGCCATAGGAATTTGCCAACACCAAGAATAATTTATTAATTCAAGAATGACACACATCCATGCACTGTGGTCCCTTTTATCACTTACATTATTGTAGCTATAAACAATTGATCCTTCTTAAGCTCTCTCTCTCTCTCAAAGTCAATGAGATGATATCTAATGTTGTGGATGTAAGCCATCAGGAATCTCTACAGAGAACTTTCAAATCCATGATATAAATCGTCCTTTTATACAATTTCAAAAGAAGCATCACCAGTCCATTTATTTAACACAGTACCATTCTACAGAGGTTCTTTACTGAGCTTCGTCGAGTATCACTCGCTTTTCTGATCCTTTCTATTCCAAGCTGCTCAGAGTGAGGTGTACATGACTTATTGATTGTTCCTCTGCCCTCAGAGTCATTATGAGTCACTGGTGAGTGATTGTGAAAAAGACTGTCTCTGTTAATTGAACTCTGCGGTCAAGAAGCAGATGCGCTGGAGGAAGAGTGAGGAGAAGCGAAGGAGCAGAGATGCTTTTGGCTTCAAAAGGAAATGCCAATGTGAGAAGAGAAATGCTGAGGAAAAAAAGGACCTTACACAAACATGCAAGATATAGGAAGAAAAAGACTATATTTTCTTTTGTTTGGTTGGTGCTGTCATTAAAATCAACTGACAACTAAGGCAGAATGTGATCCAGACATCGAAGCTATTAAAGGATCAGACAGCACAGCTGGGATTGTGGAGGTAGGGAAGCCTTGCTTTATGGAAACAGCACCTATTTATTTATTATTAAGAGGAGCTTTCACTCTGTGTTGCCAGGATTTTTCAGGGAAAAGGAGTTAACGAATACTCAAAGTTTCTCGAAATCACCAGATGATGTTATAGCTGTAGAATAATTTGAATATTCATTGAATCATATATATATATATAAAATGTTTTTTTTTTTTGCATATCAAAACTTATTGTATTAAGAAACCAGACTTTCTGAATACCCTTCACTTTTGTAAGAATAGAAAGTAATCAATTTTATACAATTGTTATTTGTTCACAAATAAGATTGGACCAGTTGCATCCAAAGAGTGCTTATACTGTATTTAGTATAACTGGGATGCAGTGGGACGTTCCACTGTGTGTCCAGCTCTATCAATAACTTTTGGAGTTGGGGGCATTTGGAATAGAGGAGTAGGCAGACCCAAAGCCACCGTCTTCTTCTTCTTTTGGCTGCTCTCGATTAGGAGTCGCCACAGTGGATCTTTTTCATCTCCATTGATCTCTGTCTTCCGCATCCTTCTCACACCTGCCACTTTCATGTCCTCTCTTACCATGTCCATGTATCTCCTCTTTGGCCTTCCTGATTTTCATGTGCCTAGTAGCTCCATCCTCAACATTCTCCTTCCAACATGTTCTGCATCTCTTCTCAGGATGTGCCCATACCATCTCAGTCTCCTCTCTCTTAGCTTAATTCCCAAGCTCTCCACATGTGCTGTCCCTCTGTTTTGTTCCTTATCCTGTCCAACCTTGTCACTCCCATCACAAACCTTAACATCCTCAACTCTGCCACCTCCAGCTTTGCCTCCTGCCTCTTCGTTAAGGGTATGGTCTCCAATCCATACATTACAGCTGGTCTCACTACTGTCTTGTACATCTTACCTTTCACTTTTGCTGGGACTTTCCTATCACAAACTACTCCCGGAATCCTTCTCAAACTGCTCCACCCTACCTGCACTCTTTCTCTCCTCACTATCACACCCATTTTACTGTGCAGTTGACCCCAAGTACTTGAATTCACCAACTTTCTTTATATCTACTCCTTGCATCTTCACTACACACTCGGCTCCATTCTCATTGTTGCACATGTATTCTGAGTGAGTGTATGTGATAAGATGAGAAATTAATGCTGTGGGAAGAGTATAGTGTATACTCTCTAAAGCAATGAGTGGCTGCACACCATCTACAAAAGCTGAACACTTCTCAAGCCTCCCTGTTCTCTGCTATCCTGACATGGAGGCTGAACTGAAGTGCATCCTTGCTGAACTAATTGTACCTCCAATACCTCATTCTGGTGGATGGCTCCCTTCCTGATCAGACTGGTGTGACCCTGGAAGAGTCTTGCCTTTTACAAAAACTATGATTGACAATGGTGAGCATCAGGAAATGGGACATAATTCAGAATAAAGGTGCATCTCTAGCATAAAATATGAAGTGTGATGTTGGACAATTTCTTAGCTTTAAGAAATGGTAAAAGGGCCGTTTCATCAATCAGGGTGTACTTTCAGGTCAACGGCAGTCCAAAAAAAAAAAAAACCCTCAAGCCTCTGTTTTGGGTTGTAGGGTTTTTTTTTTTTTTTTTTTTTTGGGGGGGGTTCTCTGCTACCAAGAGTTAATTTCCATCTTGGGTAACTATGCAGCATTTCAGAGCTACCAGTCATACTGGGCATGTTACTTGTGGTAAGAATACAGCATATACAGGGTGTCCCCAAAAAACCCTCATGTTTTGACTCCTCATAACTTGGGTTTTTTTTTTGGGGGGGGCACCCTGTAGTGTTTCTAAAATTGACCCACTTTCTTATAGTACACAAGAGTAAAGTATCCAGCCATCCATTTTGGCACATCACTATATTGATGTAGCTGCTTTGACTGCTTCAGTTATCAAAGTCTCTAGGCAATGTTACAACAGTGGCGTCCTGTTGCCGCCATCTGGATTATAGAGATTTTCTTCTCAACTATTTTCACACATACCCCTATGGACAATTTGGAGCCACCAATTAGCCTAACCTGCATATCTTTGGACTGTGGGAGGAACCACAGCACCTGGGGGAAACCCACGCAAACATGAGAACATGCAAACTACCCACAGAAATGCCCCTGTTGACTGCTGGGCTCAAACCCAAAACCTTGTGACCGTGGTACCCACCACACCACTGTGCTGCCTGAGTAAAGTATACAAAGTGGAAAAACTGTTAATGTATGTAACTACAAATTTAAGTACTGTGCAGCAATGTTTGTACATGGTGGTAACCGTAAATGAAATGGTGACAACCCTTGTGGTCTTCTGGAGAGGATGGTCTTTTTTTTATTTAAATGAACAAAGGATTTACATTTTTTTTCAAAGTTCCACTAAAGTATTTCTATTGTGAAAGTATGTTTCCCAAAGCAAGTTAGTGCAAAAAAAAATGCACTTCTGAATTTAACCAGTAAATCCAAGTAGAATTAAATGAGATGACCTCAAGCCCACATTTGAGTGACTTGTAAGAATGAGACATTACTGCTGTAGGTATGGCTGGTGCGTCCCTGTAAAATAAGGTATAAGAAACTCCAGCAGATGTACTGAACCTGCTTGCAGGAGGTAGTGTTTAGTCAAAAAGATGGCCATGATTGTGAAACAGCCTGAAAGGGTGTTGGATTTAGTTGAAGTCAACTCAAAATAGCTGAAGTTTTATGTTCCTTAGGTTACTTAATATGAAGATTAGGCCACTTCTGTCATACTTGAGATCTGCATCTTTCACTGTGATTGTTTCTTAAAGCTATGTTTTTTTTTTTTTTGGGAAGATTTGTAAAAGGTGTTGGGTTTAGCAGAAGTTTTAAAATTCAAACTGTCTGGTATTTTATGCTAATTGGGTTAATATGCAGACTTGGTCACTTGTCACTAAACTTTGAAATCTACAGTACAACCTTCAATATGCCACTTTGCAAAAATCCATGGTTTTAAGACAAGTTGATCAATTACAGAAGCCTCTGTAAATTCATAGTTCCATTTTGTGATACTTGCATGTATATAGATTGGTCACATTTCCAAAGAAGCCTCCTAATTACTTGCCTTAACTTGCAGTATCTCTGGATCTAATTGTTCAATTTTAATAAGTACTGTTAATGTATGTTAATTTGTGCTAGCAGCACTAGCGCAAATTACACTCAGGATCTTTCTACTTATTCTCTTGATACTATTTCTGTTTTCAACCAAGCCTCACCAAATTTTACAGGAAGAATACCTCAGTGCTGAATTAAGCTGCAATGACTTGGTGCTGATCTGTATCACCAAACTAGGATGATCCATGAAAAATGGGCTCAGGCTCCCCCCCCCCCCGTCATTCTACCTCTTTCAGATCTCTAGGGTACAGTGACAAAACATCCTGGTTTGTAAGAGCTAACTCATCACTGTATCTGTCTAATAGTTTTATTATATTACCACCTTGCTTGGGACAGAGTCCACCAGGGGGCAAGGTATTTTTGGTTGGGTTTTTAACAATATGGGGAAACTCCTGGATCAATCTTCATGAAACTTTCAGGATAGATGGGCACTGGTCTCAAATAGAACTGCCAGCATTTTAAGGGTTATCTGGTCAGTGTCCTCAAAGGCCAGTCGTTTTAGTGGCTATTGCCTCAGAGGTGTTCGCAACATTGTGCACTGTGCATGCATGTGTTCCCAAATAAAATGACTACAATTTGGTTCACCTTTCAAAATAAATGGACTAGACTAAAATTGCTTTCAGATGTGTTTATGCTTATTACAGAGGGAAAGTGTATTCCAGGTTGTCCCCCTTTTCCTCGCTGCCTTCAGCCAGTGGTCCTGTGTGATTGTAGATGTGACTTCTCTTCTGAATTGTTATGGGAAGTTGTCAGTATTAAGACCACTGAGGTCTAGTGCTGGACCTTTTCTGGGAAATAAGTGTTTCAGTCATGGTGACAGCATGTGTCAACCTTGGTTCGGTGGTTTGTTTTGAAAACTGAGTAGAATAATATAAAGTATACACTCGGCATATCTTCTATGATCTTTGGATTATGCTTCATTTTTGTGGCTACTGCCTGAGTAAATGTATGCTATATGGACATGGTATCAGAAACCAAATTTATAAGCAGTAGCCCCCCCCCCATATCTTCATATTCAAATGATACCAGGGGAGTTTTTTTGCCTAGCAACATATTATTAGCAAACGCTTTTTAGGACATTATTTCTCCCTCAGTTTTCAACCAATCATTGCCAAAGTTCACATGCAGAATACCTCTGGGCTGAATTGTTGCTTTGACTTTTGGTGGTGAACCAGCTCACTAAACCACAATGAGCCATGGAAAAACTGGCTTCTCTTCAAGGTGTGCGCTCTTGTTCAGGGTGCAACTTTTTCCTTGCCCTTCAATTGACAAAGGGCAGGTAGTGTAAATGACTTTATTCACAGTATCTAGGTTTTTTTTTTTTTGTGTACATCATGGATGTCGTGACGAAAACTACTAGTGGTGGATGGCACGGGTATGGGCTGCGAAGCCGGCAGCCGATGCACACTGCCTTGAACAGGTGGCACATCTATAAAGGGCATCAGCAGAGTCAGGAGCTTTCTGCCTAAGGTGGGCCTGGTAGATGTTGTACACCCTCTTTTCCTCAAAGGTGGAGATTCCCTTCTGAATGGTGGCTTTCCAGAGTGGGTGGTTTGTGCTAGCAGTTCAAGCTCACAAGCAGCAATGCCATACTTGGTCCTTTAGAGTCTTTGTAGCACTTCCTGGGCCTTCCAACTCTGTTCACCATAGAATAATTGCTTGGGAGTTCTATGATCATTCATATGGATGAGGTGACCTGTCCATTGGAGTTGTTTCTTCACGATGACTCTTTTTTTTAACAGATTGACATTTGGATCTGCATAACACCAAGATTGGACACTTTCTCCTCCTAGGATATATTCAGGATCTTTCTAAGGCAGCATTGCTGAAAGGCCTCGAGTTGCTGGATGTGGCAGCAGTATGTTGTCCAGCACTCTCCTCCATACAGAAGGGTACTTAAGATGACTGCTCAATACACAGCAACCTTTGTGGATAGTTATGGTGTGGCCATTCCACACCCTCTTTTGCAGGCATCCGAAGGATGCACTAGCCTTTGCGATGAGGCTGGAGATCTCTCTATGCAGTTGGGTATCACTTGACAATGCTCCCTAAGCACACGAAGGCGTCAGTGTTCTTCAAAAGCTTGCAATCAATACATACTGCTGGATCGATGTATTTGGGGGGGGTTGGTAGAGAACTTCTGTTTTCTTAGTGCTCGCACAAAGGCTGAGCCACTTCGAGGCTGCAGAGAAGCTGCTGACCAGTAGCTGCAGTCTGTCCTTGCTGTGGGAGAAAAGGGCACAATCGGCGAAGAGTAGATCTTGGACCAGCTGGTGGCTGACCTTGGTTTTGGCAAACAATCTTGAGATATTGAATGTTGCCATCAGATCTGAACCCAATATAGACGCCTTGGTCTCTGCAGCTAGCCAGTGCCTCATCAAGCATGGTGCCAAATATGAACAATATAGGGGCAATCACACTACCTTGTTTGACCCCAGTTGCTATTGGAAAGGGGTCAGAGTGGACCATCTGTGCGCACATGCACTTGCATAGTCATTGAGCCCCACAAGTATTCTGATGAACTTATCCAGAACACCCTACTTCCCCAAGATCTTCCAGAGGCTGGTGCATGGGACGGAGTCAAACGCCTTGGTTAGATTGGTAAAGGCTGACTTTTTTTTCTCCACGCACTTCTCTTGAAGCTGTCTGGTGGCAAAGATCATGTCAGTTCCCCGCTTGCTTCTAAAGCCACACTGCGACTCAGATGTCATCGAGGATGGAGTGAGCAAGTTGGCATTGCATGATCTTGGTGAGGATTTTGGAGGCGATGGCTAGGAGAGACGTACTGCGATGGTTGTCATGGGAGTCTCCTTTGTGTTTGAAGAACAGCATCCCTGAATTGGTCAGGGATGTCCTCGTTCTGCCATATGCACAGTAAAAGGTTGTGGATCTTGCCCATCAGGGTGACACTGCCATACTCGAAGACTTTAGCTGGTAGTCCATCTTCACCAGCAGCCTTGCCAGTCTGCAGAGAGTAGATGACATCACATGTCTTTCCTGCTAGGAGGGTCAGACAGATCTTCCATGATTTCGCTGTTTCATGGCATCAATGCTGTTTTGTTGGACATAGATTGGCTTATTTAGGAGGACACAAGTGTCCTACCAGCATTTTCAGAATGTCTGACATCTGTAAGGAGTCCCCCCCCCCTCTGGTGAATAAATGGGGCTTGGACCATGCACAGTGGGGCTGTAGAGCTCTTTCAGAGAGTGATTGGTTTCTCATAATCATTGTCAGCATGGCATTGGTTACTGGAAAAGGCCATGCAAATTCAATCACTTTTCAGCTTTCTGGTCTTCTGCTGGAAGGAGTTTCTAGCTGCTGCAAATTCCTTTTTTGCCGATCTGGTGTTCCAATTTATATATCTTGGGTAAGGAGCATTCTTCCTCTCCATTAGGGGGTGCATTTTCCTCGACATTATCAGCAAACCAGTCTGGTTGCTTCCTTTTGGCTATTCCAAGCACATCTGCCATGGTTTTGTAGATGGAGGACCATAGATGGTGACAGTTGAAGAGTTGGATTCCATGGTGTCGGCTGAATTTGGCATCACCTTTGAGGTGTTCTTGAAAACAAGCCCTCGTTACAGGATCTTTAAATCAGGGGACATTGAACTTCTTTACCAGCTGTTTGCATTTCATCATCAGAGGTTTGAGCTTAAGTGAAGATCTCACCATTCTATGGTCTGTATTGCATTCACCACCTCTCATGGCCCTTGTGATGGAAACATCCTGTATGTCCTGGGTTCTTACAATGACAATGAGGTGCCAATGGTTTTGGATCTTGGGTGTCCAAGTACTTTTGTAGATCAATGGGAGCTGGAAGAGGGTATTGGTGACTGAGAGCTGGTGCTCATGTCAAAGGGTCAGAAGTCCATTGGAATTGCACTTCCAGTATCATGGGGGCTGATTGGTTTTTAGCCATGCCAGGCTGTCCCTGCCAACACAAGCATTGAAGTCTCCTAGGATTATCAGCTTGTCCTCGATGGGTGTCTCAATGATTAGTCTATTAAGAACAGTAGAATTTGTTCTATTACTGGCTCCTCAGTCATTGTTGGGGCATAGGCACCAATGATAGCATGGCAATTTTTCCCAAGAGGTAGCCTGGCAGTGATGTTTGTTTATTGCTTGAGGGAGCGATTGGAGATTCTTTGCAATGGATGGTTAGCACTATAGCGACACCATGGAGACGTTTATCAGAGGTTGGAAGACTGCTCCAGAAGGTGTAGCCTGATGTTTCTTCATGAAGCTGCCCAGAATCTGCAAGATGAGTTTCATGAAGTACTGCTACATCAAGTACCTTTCCAGCTCTAGTCCAATTTGTGTGGTTTTATGTTCGGAGTGTACAAACATTCCAGGTAGCGACCTTGAGGTCTTAAACACTTTCTTATTGACTCTACCACATTGAAGGAATAACCCGTCAGCCATGGTGAGCTGACCGGGTGAGGAGGAGCAACCAATGTTTAGGGTACATTTTCTAACCCCTTCCCCATATTGGGGGGGGGGGAGTAGTGGCCTCTCTAAATAGAGCTGCTCTGACATCTGGAATGCTGCCGAACAGTGTTATTGCTCCAGTTGGTGCAATGGAGTGACCATCAGTTCCAGACTGCCAACATGCAGGCTCTTGCCCATGACTGCCAGTTAGTACTGCCTGTACCTGTTGCTTCACCAATTCCCCATCACCGTTGGGCTTTCCGTCCACCAGTTTCCTGTGCAGATTTGTTTTAGGTGATTAAGCTATTGCACTGCAACTACCGCACCCTCTCCTCCTCATCACCAGAGTCTGGTGGCAAGCATTGTAAGGTGACCAGAGGGGACTCAGATGCAGTGGAAATTGGCTGCAAGATGGAAGGCAGCAGCACTTCCAACATTCCACAGTGATGCTAGGAAGGTCTGGGGGTGTGGCTTTTTTAATTTTGGGTTGTCTCCCTAGATCCTTCACATTCTGCGAAAACTAGGGGTGGCGCAGAGAGCCACTGCCTACAGTCTTCGTTATGCGAGAGGCTAGATGGTTTGGCCGCTTGCTGATGAGATGGCTGTATATTGCATATCAACTCTGGACATGGGGAGACTAATCTGGGACACTGTTATAGGCCAGCCAGAAAGGTACTACTCCATAACCTTTGCCCAGTGTGTGAATTGCTGGAGTGTTCATCATACAATTGGCATACATGTAGCATGTGAAGCCATGCGACTTGAGCTTCTCAACAGTGCTGCCCACTAGTTGCTGTGATGATGGTTTGCAATGAAATTCACAAAATATAATTTTATATTCTGCATACAGCTGTATCCATCTCTATACCTGTTCTTGTTGGCGCATATCTCACTAACTCCTGAATTTACATGACAAACCATACATCAAAAACAGCAGTCCTTACAGATTCGAATGGTATAGTGTTCATCTGTGCCTTTTTGCCTTTCTCAAGTAATCTGGTTTTAATTACACAACAGCAAATTAGGGCAACAATTTGTCTCCAACTTAACTCCAAATTAACTCATGTATGGCTATTTTGTGTAACCATTTATTGATAATTTGGATGGATGCACAGAGGTTCAACTTATCCTAGGTATTTTTGATCAACTATAAGAGCTGGTTGAATGGTAAATAAGCTACTGTGCTCATGCTCTCAAAGGCTGATAATGATAGGGGGGGGGGGGGAGTGTGAAACTAATTAAATCTGCATTGGTAGTGTGCCCATCTTTTTTGTTTCTGTATTGCCTGTAAATGTATGCAGGCTTCACCATGTTAAAAGCACCAGTGCGTCTTATTCACTCAGTCAGTCCTGACTCTCACTTATGGGGAGGGGGTAAACACTGTTCACTTTAGGCAAGCTGTAATGTTTTGAGCAGTTGAGGAGAAATTTCAATCTGCTTCTGGGGTCTCAAGTAGCTGGTGTTAAACAACCTCAGAACTGCATGGAATAAGCATATTTCACTATGCTTTTCATCTTTTTTTTTTTGGAGTAACTTGCTTCCTGAAAATGCAGGAATTGAGAATTTCCACTGCAGGTCCCTCAATGACGTGGGCTGCAAGACTCGCATCTTGGTATGGAATTTAAACTTGTAATCTTTTCTACTTAAAAAAACAAAAACAAAATGCACTCTGGTTATAGAAGAGCTTCTAGACTTGGACAACCTGTTATTCAGTATGCAACAAGTGTACACCAAAGAACTTTGTTGCAAATTGGCTCAGCACAGAAATAAATATGAAGTATTATGCAGCAGAAATATAAAGTGCAACAGTATAAAGTGATCTGTGGAATTTGGAATGCTCAAGTTATAAATGGAAGTTTTAGGTTTGGAGTTCAGCAGTCTGGTGGCCTGGGGGGGAAAAGCTGTTACAGAACCTGGTGGTCCTGCACCTAATGCTGCAGAACCCCTTGCCAGAGGGGAGAACGGTCCATAATGAGGGTGTCGGGGGTCATGATTCTGGCTCAAGACATGCACTGCCTTGGTGCAATGTCCTGAATGGAGGGAAGAGAAGGCCCAATGATTTTGTCTCTGCTGTCCTCACCACTCTCCTCACTTTCTTCTAGTCAGAAGCACTGCAGCCTCCACACCAGTGATGCAGCTGGTTAAAACGCACTATGGTGCTTCTGTAGAATGTAGTGAAGATGGGCAGGGGCAAGTGGGCTCTTCTCCTATGTAGGAAGCGCAGATGTTGTGCTTTCTTGACCAGTGACAGTGTTCACAGACCAGGTGAAGTTGTCTGTCATGTGCACCCCCAGGAACGTGGTGGTATTGACTACCTCCACAGCAGTGTTAAGTGGAGTGTGGCTGGGTTGGCTTTTCCTGAAGTTGACAATGATTTTCTAGTTTTGTCCATGTTCTAAAGTGAATATAAATTCTAGTAAATATTACATTTCTATCTAGAATGCTGCATTATCATACTTGATATTCAGAAATGTATAAAAAAAAAACAAACAAACATCCTGTGCACACTAGATAACTTGACTTATCTTTTGCTTCTGCTGTTTTTTCCTGAGTATGACCTGCAGGAGGACAGATGCTGAAGTTTCTGTTCCTCAGATTTTGAATCGGATGCCTCAAACTCTCTGGGCATTGCACCTCAATAAGGTTAGACGTGTACAGTGATGAGCTTTGATCTGTCTGTCCTGAAGGAGACAGGAGACAAATTGATTGCTTGGTTTAGGAATGTCGACCTCTGTCCTGTCCTGAAGGAGACAGGAGACAAATTGATTGCTTGGTTTAGGAATGTCGACCTCTGTCTAGGAGCTTCTGCCTCACGGGTCTAGGAGCAAACGGGCACTGATGGACGCAACTGTTCAGAGATGTTTCTCAGTTTATTGTAGGACAAACAGTATATGGTCACATTCAAGAGTCACTATATGATTGGATGATTAAGAAGCTGACTTGTCTGTGTGGGACAGAGTAATGTCAGTGGGTGATGAAGCATGGTCACTGGTTTAAACTACTTTATAAAAGGAGAGATTATGTACCATTACATCACCAATCAGGATCGTAATCTTATGAAAGAGAATACTGGTCAAAAGAACCTTCATTAAGCAGACATGAGTGAAGAGAAATCAAGGATGTAACTAGCCGAAACAAGTAGTAATCATAACAGCCTGTTCCAGTTTCAAGCATGCCAAACATGTATTCCTATCAATGCCCTCTTAGATCCTGAAAGGGTTTGATGCATGCTTAATCACACTGGACTTCTCATCTTTAATTTTGAGGTCTTGCAATGGTGTGGCTATATAAGTGGCATTCCCAAGTTGTGCCAGCATACAGGTCATAAGTGATTTGAGAAAGCTAATACATAAATTACTGTGTATGTGAAAAGCTGCAATGAGATGGGGTCCCCTAAGGACTTCTTGACCTGCTGTATTGTGCCTGATGTTTGAGATGAGGTAGGGATGACTGACCCTTTTTCAGATAACTTGTGTATCCACTGCGTCTGCAGCTGTTCAGGCTATGCACTAATACTTGATCACCTGGAAGAGTAGGCTTTTCTGCAGGCAGAAGGGGAGACATGGAAACATCACAAGTATTGTACAGTACAAGTTCTCAATCCAAGCTTAAGTGATCACTGACAATCTCATCCAGATCACCTGTAAATTAAACTCCAGGGTTAGTTTTAGTCCAAGGGATTGGGAATGGTCAGCCCATAATTACCTCAGACCATTTGGATCTTGACTTGGGAGTCATTCTAATTTCAAAGGATGAACAGTAGTCAATTCAGCTTCAGTAGCCTGAATCTATAGAATAGTTGGTCTCATTTGTCATGAGGCAAGGAAAAAATAAAGGGGTGATTCAGAAACATGTGGGTAATATTTTCTCTTTTGTGGCCCACTTAGCAACTTGGTCTGTTAAGTAGATCCCACTAGTCTCAAGAGTGTCACCAGGGTCATGACCTTTTGGTTTTGATGGACAGTTTTGGGCAGGGAACATGCTTCTAAAACATCCACAACAGGCTGTGTGAGATGTAGGATTTCCATCAGTGGCCTTAAAGCCTCATGAGTGCCAGATTTTCCCCAAATCATGAGCTATTCCAAAGATGTAATGGGAATCAGTAGAACAAATAGAATACCCACACAGAAACTAAATTATTAGGTTTTGAACAAGAGCCATGTGCACACTATGTTCAAAGGGAGCCTGAGACATATCAGATCTCGATGATTGAGGTTGAGAATTCCATCTATAGTTGTTTCAACTGGGTTGGTGGCACGGTGGTGTAGGTGGTTAGCACAGTCGCCTCACAGCAAGAAGGTTCTGGGTTTGAATCCAGCGGTCAGTGAGGGCCTTTCTGTGTGGAGTTTGCATGTTGTTTGCATGGGTTTCCTCTGGGTGCTCTGGTTTCCCCCACAATCCAAAGACATGCAGTTAGGTTGACGTGGGGCGGCCTTGGGCTGAGGTGCCCTT
>JAODVO010000002.1:26788444-26798857 GCA_025400055.1 Notarius lentiginosus
ACACTTAATGTGCTGTTTATATTTTGGCAGTTCGTGGCTGAGGTTTGCTCTGTTAAAGTCCCCCAAAACAATGAGCAAAGAGTCCGGGTGTTTTTACTCCACATTGTTTATCTGGTCAGCCAGGTGTTGTAATGCCTCATTAACACACGCCTGAGGGGGATGTAAACTCGAACCAGAATAAACAAGGAAAACTCTCACGGAGCATAAAACAGTTTGCAGTTTATGAATAATGACTCCAGATGAGGACTGCATGATTTGTTTAGAACTGAGACATCAGTACACAAACCTTCATTCATATAAAAGTAGATTCCGCCTCCCCTCGTTTTCCCCATGAGCTCCATTTCGCGGTCCGCTCGGTGCAGGTGAAATCCAGGCAGGTGGAGAGAAGTGTCCGAGATGTACTCACCGAGCCACAAGGCAGCAGCTCTGTTAAAATCCATGTTGACTGTGTTGAGGAGCAGCAGTTCGTCCATCTTGTCGGCCAGAGAATGAATGTTAGCCAGGTGAATAGACGGGAGCACAGTGTGAAACCCCTGCTGCCTCAGTCTGACGCACGCGCCGGCTCGCTTCCCCCGGTGTCTCCGGCGTCCCTGGTGTAATCCATAGAGAGCTGCTGCTCCCCCAACAAGTAGCTCTGGAAAACTTTCCAGATCAATGAAAGCTGATGAGAAAGTTTTCCAGAGCTACTTGTTGGGAAAACTCTACTTTTTTATTCTTTCCATTTTGCTATAATGGATTTAATGGTGCTCCGTGGGATATTGAAAGTTTGGTATTTTTTTTTATATCCTAACCCTGACCTGTACTTCTCCACAACTTTGTCTCTGGCCTGTTTGAAGTGCTCCTTAGTTTTCATGTTGCTTGCTTCGTAGTGTTGCAGAGTTAGGGTCCTTCCAGAACAGGTTGATTTATACAGACATCATGTGACAGTTCATGTGATACTTTGTTTGCACACAGGTGGATCTTAATCAACTAATTATGTGACTTAAGTTAATTGGTTGGACCAGCTCTTATTTAGGATTTTCATATGAAAGGGGTTGAATACCTATGCACACTCCAGATTTCTTTTTTATCTTAATTATTGTTTGTGTCACAATAAAAAACAACAATATGTACCTTTAAAATGATAGGGATGTTTTGTAAATCAAATGGTGCTATCTCCCAAAAAATTCATTTTAATTCCAGCTTGCAATGTGACAAAACAAGACAAACACCAATGGGGATGAATACTTTCGCAAGACACTCTATATAAGGCAGGTAATAAGGAGGTCCCACTGTATTAGAAAAAGCACTATAAATAGCTTTTCCTTGAATAAAACAAATCTTCAGAAACAGGAAGACAACTCTCTCCAGAGACACATGCTGCAGCTTGACTTGTGCCATATTGCTAACTATTTAATGTCTCAGCTTAGCCTTTTCACAACAATGGACTTGCCACCTCATGAATTATACATGACATCCATTCTTGCATGGTTCATACTCCGTAGCATTCCATTAAATACAGTCAGGTGATAATACACAATATCCATTAACCCTAGGTGCTAAAGAAGGCAACTGGACTTGCTTGAAATCCTTGAAGACTTTTCACCTCTCATCCAAAAAGGCTTCTTCAGTTCTGAAAGACTAGTGGGGAGTTCCAGGTCTTTATCCTCTAGTGAACCAAAAGCAAACCTAAGGAGAGTCGTTGAGGTCACATGGGTTGTTGACATTCTCAGTCATCCTGTAGGTGTAAGGGTCCCTGGAGGCCAGGTGTGAACTGTGTTAGCAGCCTAGAGGGTCGTTAGGGTGATCTATGGGTCGTTGGCTCTCTCTGCCCTCATGTGAGTCATTGAAGTCATTGATGTGGATGTGTATTCAGTTTTCTGGGGAGTGTGTCAAGGACTGTATTGTATGTGGCTGATAAGTGATGTCTCAGACCACCACCTCTGTTCAGTGATGGTCATTTCAGGTCGACAAAGATGGCTTCTTTTACTCCTCTTTTGAACCACTGGTCTTCTCTGGCTAGAATGTGTACATTGCAGAACTGAAATGAGCATCCTTTGTTATTGAGATGAAGCTAGACTGCAGAGTCCTGGCCTGAGGACCTGGCTCTCTTGTGTTGAGCCATGCACTTGTGAAGCGGTTGTTTAATTTCTCCAATGTACATGTCCCTGCATTCTTCACTGCATTGAATTACATACGCTGTGTTGTCCTGTTTATGTCTGGGTATTCTGTCCGTAGGGTGGACCAATTTCTGCTTCAGAGTGTTATTGGGTCTGAAGTGTACAGGGATCTTGTGTTTGTAGAAGATCCTCCTGGTCTTGTCAAATGCCCAGTTAAGATACCCGCACTTCTGAAGTGCTTCCTTGATATGCTTTTGCTCCTTCTCTTTTCCCTCTGAATACACATCCACATCAAGACTCAGCTGACTTCAATGACTCGCATGATGACAGAGAGAGCCAATGACCCACAGATGACCCTAATGACCCTCTAGGCTGCTAACACAGTTCACACCCAGCTTCCAGGGACCCTAACACCTACAGGATGACTGAGTGTGTCAATGACCCATGTGACCTCAACAGCTCTCCTTAGGTTTGCTTTTGGTCCACTAGAGGATAAATACTTGGAACTCCCCACTAGGCAGTCAGAACTGAAGAAACATTTTGGACAAGAGGTGAAATGTCTTCAAGAATTTCAAGCAAGTCCAGATGCCTTCTTTAGCACCTACAGTTTACAATGACCTGGATGACTGAGAACCATCACAGACACAATATCTGTGACTTTTACATTCTGGAAGACTGAGTGGGAATGCAAATTTATCTATTCCATGTTGTTTTTACCTGACACAATAATGGATTTCATACATGAAAGGGGCCTGCCTGCCTGCCTGCCTGCCTGCCTGCCTATCTATCTATCTATCTATCTATCTATCTATCTATCTATCTATCTATCTATCTATCTATCTATCTATCTATCTATCCAGTCTTTATCTGTACTTCTTTCTCTTTACTCTCCATACTGTCTCTTTCTCGATCTCTTTTTTCCTTTCTCTCCATCTTTCAATCTAACAATAATCAATATGAATGATGGCCTTTTCATGACTTAACATTCTATAACTCTAATTAACTATAATTCTATCCTATAACATTCTCTGTTGAGTTACATGTCAGTCCTGACATACCAGTGATGCTGAACTCTCCTGTTTTCTGGACCTGCCTGATCCATTCTGATACTTCTGGCTGGAGTTTTCATCACTTCACTCTTGCGAGGATGGCCCCATATGTACAGCCCCTGATCTATCCTGATGCTCTGAGGTTCTCATTGCTTCGCTCCTGTAAAGGATGGCCCCATATGGAAAGTCTAACTATATACTTAGAATATGGCTCCAGCCACTTACAGTATTGTTATGATGGCTAAGGACTACAATTGCCATGATAACTTTCAGACTGCAGTTCTCATGAACAATCTTACACTCAAGTCACCATCAGTGAACAGTTGATAACTTCACCAATATAGACTTAATGTTAAAAGTATAATGAATTTCCTGGTTGCACAGCTGCATTTTTTTTACTATATAGGACACACTTTTACTATATAGGAGTGAGCTATTATGATTACATTATCTGTTATCACCCAGATGAAAATGGGTTCCCTTTTGAGTCTGGGTCCTCTCACAGTTTCTTCCTCATCTCAGGGAGTTTTTCCTTGCCACCGTCACCTCAGGCTTACTCATTAGGGATACATTTATTAGTTCATGTTTAAAATCTTCATTTTCCTGTAAAGCTGCTTTGTGACAATATCTATTGTTAAAAGCACTACACAAATTAATTGACGACTATAATTGTCAACAGTCAATTGCCACTGCTGCAGGTCTCTGTTTCACTCTCTATCTCTCTCATTATCTATCTACTGTATATTGAATTTTTGCATTGCAAACACTAGTATTTCCTTCAAGAAAGGCAAATCTAGGTGAGGATTTAGGGGAAGATAGCAAACTTCCTCAGCATCCTACTTCTACCTGAGGAAGTAGAGTTGCTTACAAGCAGATTTCACCACTGTCTTAATGTGAATTTACAAAGTTACATGGTCAGCAAGGTGCACACCTAGGAACTTGATACTCCTAACTCTTTCCGCAGCAGCCCCACAGAAGTATAATGGAGCATCATTGTTCTCCTGCGGCCTCCTGTAGTCCATGATCATCTCCTTAGTTTTGCTGATGTTAAGGCAGAGGGTCCTTTCATTGTACCACTCTGATAATGCTCTGAACTCATCTCTGTAGGCTGTCTCATTTCAGTCCATGATGAAGCCCAAGATGGTGGTGTCATCAGTAAACTTGAAAATGATACTGTGTCGCCAAGCACAGCTCCAATATCAATTTCAGGTTTGCTGACAACACCACTATCCTGGCCCTCATGATGGATGGAGATGAAACAGATCATTATGAAAGTTGGTTGAGTTTTGAAAGTGCACTTAAAAGCTGAAGCTGTAAGTAAACACAAACATGGAGCTCTGCTCATTGTGCAGGCCGAGAAAAGCTTGGTATTGGGTTAGAAGAGGTTGGCAAGGGACTTTATGATGTGAATGAGTGTAGTGGTTTCCATGGTGGCTTCTGAGTCCTCCTTGATCCTGGGCTTTGGCACCACTGTAGCATGTGGTGTGTATCAGGGAAGACTCAGGAGACAAGTGAAATTTCAGCACAGCTCTATGGTCATGTTTATTTTCACTTTTAAAACTCAAACAAAAATATAATCCAACAATAAGGGGGGCTCTGTCCCATTTAAGTGCACATGTGTGTGTGTGTGTGTGTGTGTGTGTGTGTGTGTGTGTGTGTGTGTGTGTGTGTGTGTGTGTTGCATACTCCATTAGCTTTGCAACCCTCTCTCTAGTTATGATAGCTACTGAAAGTACAAAGAAACACACAGGAGACTGGCAGCCATAAGACACAAGTGAGAATCATCACACGTTACCAGCTCCTCCCCATATGCAGCTGATGCCTGACCACGTTCCCAATGCCACAAGATCATATTTAAGAATTTCTAGGTAATTCTAAATCTAAGCAATTCATAAAGATATGGCAAATCTAAAGAAACAAATAAAGTGCAAACTTAATATTCAGATATATCACACTTTAATGTGAGGAAAAAAGCAAAACAAAAAAGATTTGTCTCAGTTACAAATTTGAAAATAATCATAAGTACAATCTGAGCAAAAATCCGCATTAGTTTTTCATACATTAATCAATAAAAACAGTTAGTTGGATTGGACCTTACTACGTAACACATTTGTGTGAATTCACAAAGATGTCTTGATAGTGTACCAATGCAGGTAGCTGCCTGGCGGGCGAAGTGGACAGTGTCTAGGCATACAGTGCACTTGGCTGCCCTCATGTTGAGACCCTGGGTGAACCGATGTGGGGTGCTGTGACTACCATGAGTACTGTGGTGAAGCCTCTCCTTTACACGTCGCACATATTCTAAACAGTGAACAGTTCAAAACAGCACAACTTGGTCATCTGTACATCATCCATTGCTAACCACATTATCCTGCTAACCCAATGTACTCACCTTAACCTAAAAGATGATAAAAGCTGCCAAAAGCAATTTCAAAACATCCTGAGAGTATTTGAATAAATAGAAAGAGATAGTAATCACCACAACAATTTGTCATGGATCCTATCAAAGTTGCCCATGATTAGTTGGTGTGGTGTGACATTCAGCTTTTCAGTTGAACTACTGGATATATAATGTATCAGATCATGAACTGTTGTAAGAGCATGGTCACTGGTTTTCAGTGAGGGTCCTGGCCCAAAGAGATAAGCTCACTATCCCCAACAGCTTGTGTTTTCTGCAGTGGAAGTGGTCCTGAAGTATGATTTTACAATATGATTGCTACGCAGTAGAGAAATTTTAACGATGTATCATTGTTAACATTGTAATTGATGTACCATAACAAATGACAGCATAATAAATTGCACTACATGATAATGACAATATCATAAAGCATATAGCTTTATACTGATAAAAATCAGACTTATTTTGGAGCAAAAAGAGAGTTCAACAAAAGTACTTTTTCTTTTTGTGAACAGTGAGCTTATCTTTGGAACAAAAGAAAACAAGAATCCTTAGCCTAATGCATAATAACTTACTTTCAGAAGTGGCTCTCCTTATTTCTGCAGGGAAAAAAGTATGGAAGATAAGAATGGCCCATTGTAAAAGTTATTTCATTAAAAAAATTCTCATTCAAAGTAAAAGAACCAAATTAACTAATGATCATATCAATTTCTAATTGTCATTTTCTTACAGATTTTTTTTTTTTAAGTGTAGGCAAAATGACTGGTCAAATGGACTCGGTTGATGAAATGGATGAAATACTTCTTATATGGGAATTCCCCAAAAGTAATGCCTAATTCCTTGGTAGGAAGAATGTCATAAAAATGAAGCTGTGTGCTAACCATCAGTGGTAGCTGTCTCTTTCCTGCGGCTGGAACTGGACTGTGCTAGGCTGGAAGGGTTGGGCTGGTGCTCAGGGGATTTGGTAGACTTAGTTGACATCATGAGCTGCTGTCGGGCCAGACCAGGAGTAGCAGGAGTACCACCATGTTCCAGTGCTTTATGAAACTGAATGGCTAAAAAGAAAAAGAGGGCATAAGGAACAAATGAGAAAAAAAAAAACCTGAGCAAAAATGTACATTTATTGATTGCAAGTCGCTCCTTTGTTTGAATAATGGCCATTTAATATTTTGTGTTTAAAGGCAAACAAAACCCAAGAAATAAACTCCTTTATACTGACAGATAATATCCATACAAAACATGTTTGATTGTTCACTTGTTCATATTTGTACCTGTATACTGTTTCCAGATTGTTTTTCTTTTAAAATAAAATGTCCCTGTGCGCTGCCCTCTTACTCTCTCCGAAGTTCAAATATCATGCTCTGAGTACAAATTATGCGAGAGAATCTGAGATTGTGACATGACCTACAGAGCCTGAAATGTAGTGAATACATTGCTTCTAAATTGTTGTAAACAATCCTGAAGATGAGTAAGTGTCAAGTGTTTGGCTATAAAAATAAGTCCGATCACTGAAGCAGTGAAAACACACACACGCACAGTGAGCAGACACATACCCAGCCTTTGGGAGCCTTCTGCTGCCTATAAACATTATCACCATCTATTCGTAATGTTTTTTGTTTTCAAAAAATTAAAATTTCCCTTGTATTTTTATGTGACGTGCTTTTGTTTGTTTTTATTTACTGAGAAAATCAGTCTTTTTAGACAGCAAAAATTGCATTGCTGTGGTCACTGTTTACTTGCATCTGTGTCAGTACTGCATATGCATTATCTAGCCCAGTCAGATTTACACTTAATAAAAGTGAAGTCTGTTGATTTGTGTATTTTGTTGCCAGTAAAAATCTTATGATTACAGAACATTTCTGATTCGATTTTTAGAACTAGAAGCCTTTATTTGTCACATATACATTACAGCACAGTGAAATTATTTCTCTGCATTTAAACAATTTGAAGTAGTGAATACACACATACATGAGCAGTGCACTACAGCTCCCGTTTTTTTTTTTTAAGAACTAGAAGCCTTTATTTGATGGGTCTGTGCTACTAAATGAAACGGCATACTAGTGTGCTGGTTATGTCACAAGCATTGACATCCAGCTTCAGCGCAAATGGCTGCACCCAGATAAGCCTATTTTTAGCAATATCATAAATATTTTAATTGATACATTTGATTTTAGAAAGTTTTATTTTTAATTTAAGCATGTGGGGGAGATGGGGGTACTTTATGATCAACAAACAGTGTTTATTTTTGGGTTTTGTTTGACTTTAAAGCCAAAAGATTTACTTAAATTAAATGCCATTTTTCTTATGATTTTCACAGGTCTAATTATTTGGCATAAAGATACAATTATTTTCTTAGGTTAATGTATACAATATCACACCCTCTCTAAGTTCCATGCGTGTCTTTTGGAGGGCCTCCTCCAGCTCTGAGCATCGGGCACGTTCTTTATCCAGTGCTGCCTTCATATCACTGTACTGCAGGGGCACAGGGGTCACAACAGGTACAGAGGCTGTCTGGGTCTGACCCTGGGCTGCCAGTGCTGCTAGCAGGTCCTCCCGGCGCCTGCCACCGAAGATACCCTGCACACAAAGCAGAGCCAGAGTGAACCGCCCAGGCCCAAAGAGCTATTGACATATGCTAAAAATCACCCTAACCATAACCTTGCTCAGCAAGAATGCCCAGGGATTTCAATATTCAATCAAATTAGGTGTCTCTGTCTGCATCTTACATATCTGTACAGCTCTGATGCTTGGGCAAAGACTTACATGCAGGCAAACTGAATGTGACAATATGCCATGTCTGTGTGTGTAGCTCCCAAAGTTACTGAATAGAGCTTCCATGATCCTCAGCCCACGACCACATCACATGACCTCTAGTCAAACATTTATCCCAAAAAAGTCACACTCACTAACAGTCTGCCAGGAAGCTCACTAGCTATCCTACAATGATTGGAACATTCCCATTAAAGGTGCATCCAGTGAAATGGCTTCCCGTTGTACACCTTCATTTGACAAGCTTTCATATTTTAAGAAAGTAGTTATATTCATGAAAAATGTATCATTTGAACAGTGGCAAGTGAAGTGTTACTGTTTGTATCACATCACAGTGCAGTTATGCTAAATATAAACACTTTTGGAATGCCATTCTTTCAATCAAATTAGTGGACAGGAACAAACTGTGGTATAATTAGTATTTGACCATAGACTACTTCGTATTTGCTGATTTAGTCTTTTATTATTTATGCCTGTTTGATGATCACCTGACCATTTGCCTGCCTCAAGTTTCTAAGTATTGCCTAATCCTTTGGTTTGTTTGCTACACTGATTTTAATAAAACCAGAAAACTTGCACTGTCCTTCTGTCTGCTTCATGACGCAATACACCATGGTCATGCAAAACTGGACCACACTTGTGTGGTTATAGGGACAATTAATAAGGGCTTCAGAGAGAAGCATTTTCAGCAAGCAGTTAGTTGGTCGGGGAATGAGACGAATGCCCAGCAGACTCTGACCTTTTTCTTCTTAGAGGGATGGTCTACCTTGGCCTGCAGGAAGTCTATAAGCTTGGTCTGCTGGGTGATGGTGCCCTCCATCTTCACCTTCTCGTGAGAATATGCTGCCTGAAAGAGTTTATACAAAAATGCTTACATTTTCCTTTTAGTGTCATTACTATATTTAGTTTTTAATACTGAATTTTATTAAATCTTGATTAATCACAGGTTCAGACATTAATTTATGAATATGTCAGAGGGAATACCTGTATGTTTTCCAGCTGATACTCCAGGTCTGTTCTCTCTGTCTTCAGTAGGTCAGTCTGATCCAGTGCATCCTGCAGGCCTTGCGTCAGTCTGAAAATATGACTCTTTTGCATGTCCAGCTGCTGCTGCAACTTTGCTTGCTGCACAAACATGAACACACATAAAAACACAAATCAGGGAAGATTTCTGATTTTTACTATATGAGCTGTGATCAAAATGTTCCAGGGCTGTTTCTGTTGCAAACGAAGAGAGTACAGTAAGGTCATGTGCATACAGCAGGAGCGATCAGTAACTCCCATGAGTCAGTGTGCCGCATGACATTGCAGTGTCAACATAGGGACCTGTGTTACATGCATTTTTGTGATGACATGCACAGGCACATTTGTGATTTTACTATGGACCAGACAGCAAACATCAATTCTGTGTCAAACTTAGGGAATCAGAAACAGAGAACCAGGAAATGCTTCAGTAAGCTTACAACAAGCAAGCAATGAGCTGGGCGAGGTCCTTTAAGTGGCGTTCATACATCAAGAGGGGCAGAATGTCATCCACCAGTGACAGCTCATTGCTTCATTGCCATAGCCTTCCTGAAGCATTTCAAGGGTCTCCATTGCCAATTGTAAATGCTTGTGTATTGTGCAAACGTGTACCTGCACCTTATCACAAAAACGTGTGTAACACAGGTCCTGATGTTGCTAGGCATATTGACTTATGAGAGCAACTGCTCACTTTTACTCCATGTGCATGATGTTTCCGTGCTCCAGTGGCTCACAACAGGAACAGTCCCAGAACTTTCTGATCACATCTCATACATTAGCTTATTTTGAAGCATTCTCTTGCTGCATGTTGAAGTTCCTCTCAATTAGATTGGATGAATTTCTCTGTAAATACAATGATTTTGTAGACTTCTGCCTTCATTCTGCAGCTACCATAATGAGGTAAATCAAAAACTAGTGAGCCTATTCCAGAAGAAGCCATGCATTTCATGCTCCGCCCCAGACTTCCACTCCGGAGATTTATTATCTCCCAGTTCAGCGCTAATCCGGATCCGGGACGCGACTTCCATCTTGCCGGCATTCACTTCCTGGTTTGCTCTGCTGTGTATAAAAAGGC
>JAODVO010000002.1:26838415-26849492 GCA_025400055.1 Notarius lentiginosus
AAACTCTGAAGGGGCACTGTTGAGTCTTGTTTGTGATTGGGGTGGAGGTAGGTGTTTACAGGATCATAAGGGAAACAACATCTTATTTACTCTTTATAAATAAAGAAAGCAGTAATTAAGTGCAAGGTACAGCATACAATTGCACAACATGCAAAAACACTTCTAGTCTGACACAACTTCAGATACTTGTGTTCAGGTAGTTGTTCTGCCAGATAATTAGCCTCTTCCCGTTAAAAAAAAATATTTTGGCATAGCAACAGGTGATAGATGGTGCTATTCGGCCAAATTGCGATGCGGCCGTATTTTAATTGTCTATGCATGCGTGGATGTGGCAGATTTTTTTTTTCCTGGGGGACATAGTCAAGGCGGAGGGCAGTTGTTGTCAAGGCGGCTGCCCTAACTATAAAGCGCTGCGGGAAACCCTGCATCATTCCTCTCCATGACCCTCAACAGACATCCCCATGTAATCCAGCAGCTGCCCCAATTATCCCACTGCCCATCATCAATGTGCCATTTGAGTGGGTGGGCATGGACCTGGTAGGTCCACTACCCAATTGCACCTGGGGTCAAGAACACATGCTGGTCCTGGTGGACTATGCGACGCGGTATCCCAAGGCTATCCACCTCTGAAAAGCAACCTCAAAGAACATTGCCCGAGAACTGGTCCTTCTCTTTAGATGGGTGGGAATCCCAAAAGACCTCCTCTCTGACTAGAAAGGCCTGGGAGGGGCAGCCATCACCTTACAGGTCAGTGGTTGAGTTTGTTCAAAACATGGAGTCCCAGATTAATAAAGTCATGCCCATTGTGAAGGAGTACCTACAGGTGGCCCAAGCTGAACAACACTACATCTACACCTGCCCCACCTAGCCCAGGGAAATCAGTCCTGGTGACCATGTGCTCCTTCTCCTCCCTGGTACTAACTGCAAGTTCCTGGCATGTTGGCAAGGTCCCTACACCATGGTGGAAATAGTAGGCCCAGTCAACTAAGATGGTGGCGTGGACAGATGCAGCAGCTCAGAGCTCTCAGTTATACAGCAGTGGTTTTTTTTAATGTGTATTAAGTTTACTTGTTCATTATGTTCAAGCACTTGGTGGATGGCTATATTTTTATGGATGAGCCGAACTGCTTAAAATTGGAGATCCACGTTTAGAGGGTCACGTGTAAATTATCTATATTTAGTGTCACCCTTAATAAAAGTTTACAAAGATCAATGTCAGGATTATACCTCCAAAAGCCTGGACTCTGTCCCATTGGAGATCCTGCATGCTGAAAAGCCCAGCGGAATAATCATAATCCCACTCATGAGGCACTGGAAGTGGTGTAAGGAAAGGAAGCAGAAGTGAGGCAAAAGAGCTGCCGTACAAGCTACACTATGGGCTAACCCCCACAGACCATCCCTTCTGAGTCTCTTCCTCACCACCTCCTGGTCACTCATCAATAAGATGGATGAAATATGACTGAGGATTACCGCTCACAGCATGGATAGCTGTGTAATGGTAATCACAGAGACTTGGCTGGATAGTGCCATCTCCAATGCAGCTATTGAGCTAGTGGGCCACTCTGTTTACTGAGCAGACAGAAATGATGACTCTGCTAAGAGTCTGTGGTGAAGGAGTGTGCATATACATTAATAATCACTGGTGTACATCTACAAACATTATTAGGTCACATTGCTCCTCTGACATTGAATATCTGGCTTTGAAATACAGAACTTTCTACATGCCGAGAGAATTTACTGCCATCTTAATCATGACTGTTTACATTCCACTACAGGCTAAAGCTAAGTTAGCTCTGGAGGAGCTTCATGATCCCATTAATAGCCAGCTGAATGCATGTCCAGAGGGAGCTGTGATTGTAGCAGGAGACTTAATCATGTGGATTTAAAGACTGTAATGCCCAAACTGCATAATAATGGACATTTTGTGCCCTGGCCCAATCCCATCACTACAGGCTCAGTGCTGAGAGGGGGGACTGTGGCAATGTATTGTACTGCTGACACACGCACTCAAACAAACAAACACTCCTCATCGTGCCACTCTGGTTTTGCTGAACAGACAGTGCCCACCCACCTTGCCACTCTCTGTCATGGTATTTCAGCCCCACTGAAATTATGGACTAACAGTGCACACGTGGCCAGAGAGCAGGCCCCACTGACTCTGCTCAGCTGAAGTGCACTAATGATCTAAGGCACCAAGGGAGTATAAAAAGTGATGCAACAGCTCACAAGCAAGTAAGCTCACTCATGCAGTACAGATTGTGTTAATACCTGAATCCTGCACTTCCAGACAGAGGGAAAGAGAGCCTCCTGCATGCTGTGGCCAGCAACTCCCTTGGACACCCCAGAGATGCTCCAGCAAGCAAGAGTAAGCCACCAAGCCTGCACTTAAAACCCTAGTGGGCTGACCCAGCACTGAGAGCAAACAAACAGATACACCATCATTCATTCATTCATTCATTCATTCATTCATTCATAGACAGACAGCATTTTTTCTGCACCTTACTACTGCCTCCCAAGCCTGTTTCCAGCACTTCCATTTGAGAGCTTACACATGCTATCCAAAATATCTGCAAAATGTAAACTGTAATCACCCTATCCTTGTTCCCTTACAGAAAGTGGTAAATCCTTGCTTTTGCATTTGGGCATGTTTCAGAGAACTAAATATCCAGTCTTGCTTTTCTGTCATTTGTGAGTTGTATCAAACTTATACTTCAATCAAGTTTCCATACATTTGGGATAGCAACAAACCAAAAGTCAATTGTCAGAAATCACTTTTTTATGTTATGTTTAAAAAGAAGATAATAACTGAAATGATGCCTCTAAAATGACACTACTGTATTGTATTTTTACAGGACTGTTGTAGGACTGTTGAGTCAGGTGCACAACTGTTATAATAAATTTCCTCTTCTTCCACTTAAGAAAATAATTGCTATACTTTTTACAGCATCTTTTTTGCAATAGAATACTGTATTACAAAATTTACATTGTACAACTCCAAATCAGAATAAGGTAGGATGGTATGTTGAAATTGAAAATAAAACTGAAAACAATGATTTGTAATTAATATTTCACCTGTATTGAACTCAAAACAATACAACAGGACATTATTTGATGTTTTACCTAATGAAGTTTATTAGGGGTTTTTTTTTCTTCCAAAAAATAAACACGTTTTAATTTTTCCATCCATTATCCATTACCACTTATTCTGTGCAGGGTCATGGATGAGCTGGAGCCTATCCCAGCTGACTATGGGTGAGAGGTGGGATACACCCTGGGCAAGTCACCAGATCATTGCAGGGTTGACACATAGAGACAAGCAACAATTCACACCTACAGTCAATTTAGAACCTCCAATTAGCCTAACCTGCATGTCTTTGGATTGTGGGGGAAACTGGAGCACCTGGAGGAAATCCACACAGACACGGGGAGAACATGCAAACTCCACACAGAAAGGCCACTGGGCTCGAACCCAGGACCTTCTTGCTGTGAGTCGACAGTGCTAACCACTGTACCACCCTCATTTTAATTTTTGTTTTTGGAATACATTTCAATAAAGTTGGGACAGTAAAGCATTTACCACTTTATAATGTTGCCATTCCTTCTCACAACACTTAAAACATGTTTAGGAACTGAAGACACCAAGGGATGAAACGTTTTAGGTGTTATTTTGTCCCATTCTTCCTGCAAACAAGTCTTAATATATGCAACAGTACAGGGTCACTGTTGTCATATTTGTTCATTTCAAAATTCTCCACACATTCTCTATTGGGAACAGAAGGGACAAGGCACCCTCTTCTTCTACAACCATGCTTTTTGTGTGCAGAATATGGTTTTGCACTGTCTTGCTGAAATATCCCTGGAAAAAATGTCATCTTGAAAGCAGCATGTGTTGCTCCAAAATCTCAATTTACTTTTCTGCATTAATACTGCTATCAAGTTTGCCAAGGGCACTGACAACCCAATTCCATAACAGACCCTGGAATTTGGACTTGTTGCTGGTAAAAGTCTGGATGGTCCATTTTGTCTTTGGTCTGAAGCACACAACATCCATTTCTTACAAAAAAAAAAAACCAGTCCTGGAATATTGATTCGCATGACCACAATACACGTTTCCATTGTCTGATGGTCCATGCCAGATGCCTACGAGCCCAAAGAAGTCGACAGTAGTTCTGGACACAGTGAACATAAGGCTTCTTTTTTCCACAGTAAAGTTTTAACTGTCATTTGTGGATGTAACTACATACTGTAGTGTTTGACAAAGGTCTGCCAAAGTAATCCCAAGCCTATGTGGTTATATCAGCTAGAGATGAATGACAGTTCCTGATGCAATGCCATCTGAAGGATTGGAGATGATGGGTGTTCAGCTTAGGCTTGCACCCTTTCCCTGTATGCACCAAAATTGCTCCAGATTCCTTGATTTGTTTAATGATATCATACACTGTATAGGGTGAACTATCCAAATCCCTTCATGTCTATCTTTGAGGAACATTGGAGATCCTCAACCCATCTTTGCTCCTCAAAGACTAGGCTTTTCCTGGATACTGATTTTGTGCCAAATCATGATTATAATCACCTGTTGACATCACCTGTTTCAAATCACATCGTTATTTAACGGTTTAATTTCATTACTAGCCCTACACTCCCACCGTCTAAATTTTATTTTTATTTATTTGGAATGTGTTGCAGGCCTGAAATGCAGGAATGGAAGTATATTTACAAATGAAATAGACGTGACCATACAAAATATGTAATATCTTGGGTTCATACTATCTGCAATAAAATACAAGTCAAAGTAAATTTAGAAATCACTACTTTGTTTTGTATTTGTATTTTTCTTTCTTTGCATCACAACTTTTTTCTGATTTAGGGTAAATAGATTTTTTACAAGCTTTATGGAATATTAATATTGAAGTTAAAAGAATATGAATACATCAACAGATTTTCAGTACCTTGTCTGCATCGATGCCAAGCTTAACATAATTCTATAAGTGATGGTTCAAAATAATCTGTGATTTTCAGTGTAATCATTCATTTCTCATTAATATATCAAGAAAAAAAGGGGTTCCTGGATTTTATTGCTGTTATGCTTCAAGAGCTCAGATTATTTTTACACATTTGGTGTATAATGTAGTATCATAGTGTTGTCAGACAGATGTAAAAGCAGAGCAGAGTGTTTATTCAGAGCACACTAGCAAACAGATCTGAATCATGAAGCAAAAGGCATAGTCCAAAAACAGGCTATGATCAGGCAAGGCACAAGCAGAATCTTAGAGGCAAAATCAAAGTCAAACCAGATAGCACTATGAACACTGTGAAGGTAAAGTCAAGTACAACAACACCGAGCATTACATTGCAATGATGGTGTGAACTGCAAGTCCTTTTGTACTGAGCTGTGACTGTGAATAGATGTGCATTATCAGTATTTGGGAGACCGTGAACGGTGAGGTGTGTACTGGGGGCTGTACTCTGTGTGGTGGCCATGTTTGTAGGCCACTGTGCACTGTGGGAAACAGAGTCTTGAGTGCTCACAGGTGCAGGGGTGACAAGTATAAAATGTGAGTGATTACAAGTGATTGCTGTAAAGTCAAGTCAGTTTATTTGTAGAACACTTTTAACAACATGAATTGTCACAAAGCAGATTTACAGAAAAATAAAGACTTTAAACATATGAACTAATTTTATCCCTAATAAATTTATTTATCCCTAATGAGCAAGCCTGAGGCAAATATGGCAAGGAAATTGCCATATTTCCCCTCAGATGACCTGAGGAAGAAACTTTGAGAGGAACAAGACTCAAAATGGAACCCATCCTCATTTGGTGATAACAAATAGCATGATTCTAAATAACTTGCTTCTAAAACTGTGTCCTATATAGTCACAGAGTAGAATTGAGCAACCAGGAACTTCATTATAGTTTTAACATGAAGTCTATTTTGTTGAAGCTATCAACTGTTACTTGATGGAGACTTGAGGGCAAAACTCTTCATGGCAACTGCAGTCCTAAAGTTATGATGCCAATTGTACTCCTAAACCATTTTAGCAAAACTGTAAGTGTCCAGAGCCATCTTCTAAATGTATCTTTCAACTGTCCATATGGGGCCATCCTCCACAGGAGTGATATTCCAGCCAGAGGTAGGTCATCAGGATGTATCAGGCAGGCCCAAAGAGCAGGAGAGGCCAGCATCACTGGTATCTCAGGATTCATGTGTAACTCAACAGAGAGAGAGAGAGAGACAGGGAGAGGGAGAGAGAGGCAGAGAGATAACACAGCTTGTTGGGTATGCCCATTGTCACCTAATGGTTAAGAACACTATACATTGTGCGCCGAGTGCAAGCGGGAACTCTGGCAAAACTAACTGTGACAGCATCACTAAAACAGAGGGACAGAAGGTAACACAGACATGAGGGAGCCCTGGGACATAAAGCAGCCAGCCACTCCACTGTCAAAAAACCTGAGTGAATGCATGAGTGAGTGTGTGTGTGTGGGGGGGGGGGGGGCAACATCCATACATCCCAGTTTACCAAACACTATGTCTGAGGACCTCCCAGATCTATTCCTTTACCTATTAAAAAGCTCTTAACAAAAAGGCTTCACTAATCAGAGACGTTTTCAGCCTTGACTTTAACACTGAGACTGTCCAAGTCCTGAACGCTACTTGGAAAGCTGTTCCATAACTGTGGGGCTTTGTAAGAAAAGGCTCTACCCCCAGTGTAGCCTTCACCATTTGAGACACCAACAGATAACCTGCAACTTTTAATCGAAGCAAACATGGTGGGTCATAAAGGACCAGAAATTTGCTCAGATACTGTGGTGCGAGACCATTCAATGCTTTATCGGTCAATAGTAGTATTTTATAATCAATTTGATTTCATCAATGTTTCTGTTAAACACAGTACATTAAACTCCTGATCAGTAATAAGTTCAGAACCAATTATGACTTGAAATGTAAGAGATCTGATATTTAATAATCCTAACTTAAGATCAAAAGTGTTGGCAGTGACCGTACATTCAGTATGATCTAATTGGATGTTAATTTAGTTACTAAAATGAATTCGCTGAGTATTTCTACTTTTTTTTATAGCTCGTGAAACAGACACAGTCTCAATATAGTGGAACCTGAGTGACGACTCTGTGCAGCTAGCAGACAATCAGTTTAACCTGTTTGTCTGCTCCCTGGCCTTGGCTCTGGTTTGTCAGAAGTTAACTAGGCTTGTTCTGAGATTATGAGTAAGAAATGAGAGCAGCACCTTCCTGAGAGGGATGGATATTGTCCCACCCTAACAGGCCAGCCTTGCCCTCAAAATTATTCCAATTATCTATAAAGCCCACATTGCTTTCAGAGCACCACCTGGACAACCAGCAGTTCAGCAACCATAACCTGCTGTAAGCTACATCAGCATACCACATTGAGAAGGGGCCAGAGCATATTACAGCATTGCCTTCGTTAATTTAAACACTTTTACAAAGTTACTCTTAGTAAGCTCAGACTGGTGAAGGTATACATTGTTAGAGCTGACATGGATAACTATCTTTGAAAACCTACCATATGCTTGCCTAAGACCCTAAGATTACCTGCTATAATCTTATCATGACTCCCAGTATACACCTAACTAAAGCTGCTGGTGCCCCTAAAGGCCTAGTTAATTTCATGTGCTGCAAGATAGAGTCTCCTATAACCAGAGCTCTTTCAGGTTTCTCAGCAGGTGCTTCACTTGGGAGAAAAAAACCTGTTAGATACTTGAAGCAGAGAGGAGTGGTGCTCCCATAGGTGAGCCTCAGCTTTAGCTTTGACTCTACGATTATGTTGTTGAGTTGTCACCCATTCAAACCCCACTGTGTAGGCTCTAATGCCAGAGTTGGGGGTTTGCTAACTCTACCTAGAGCGTCCAGACTTTCCCCTATGGAAACTACACTGCTCTTATGCTCACTAGCCCTCTCTAGAGTGTGGATGCACACCTCTAAAGTTGCAATCTTCTCCATCAGAGAGCAAACTCAAACAGATCACAAATAAAGTAATTACCAATGATGTAGGAAGAATGACTAAACATCCTACACTCAACACACTGAACAAGCTGAATGTTTGCCATGATAATTGGTTTACGTACCTTAATCAAAGATTTGCTGATATTAAGGCAGATCTGATGTGGATGGCCTACATTTGCCGTCTTTGCACAGGGAAAAAAAAAACTTGCTGCCTTTGTTGTTCATCGAGAAAAATGAAAATGTGGGGAAAAGGGAAAGTGAAAATACAACAAAAATAAAATGATCATGGAAAATTATTTGTCTTAAAGATAAAAAAAGATTGTAGTTTAAACGCTGACACTGAAAAATGACTCGCGGCAAACAATCCAAAAACAGGAATTAAGTAAAGATTATTACAGTAAGATGTTTTTGCACAAATAACTGAAATGATACTACTATAAACTCATGGGACAGTACTATAATTTCACAGCATTATTATGTTGTATTTCTGTATAACTGTAATTGCAGTACAATTTTGTGAACATTCCACATTGTACCCATTAGCTGTATATTAGGCTATTTGAATTGGGAAACTTCCTTGAGATACACTGAAAATCATGGCTCTATTTATATGGGGGTTTGAATACATTTGTGTTTACTTGGGGGTGAGATGGGGTTGAAACAATAGATTTAATGTTGTGAGTTGAGGAAGAAACAACTCACAAAATAAAATATAATTGTTGTGATGTTATCACTGCAGAACTTACCTTTAGTCCTGACATAAACATTCTCTCTCATATAGAACATTTGCTCTGACAGTATTTTCTGAAAATTAGTTACACAGTAAAATAGTCAGAGAGTACCTCATCCACCAGCCTCTGTTTAAGCTCTCGCTCAGTCTCCAGTTTTTGCTGCAGGCTGCGTGCATTCATCTCCAACATGGAGTGTTTCTTCTCCAGGTCACTCAGCTAAAGGAAAGTAAGGAAAAGTAGCATTCCTTCTCTGTCTTTCACTCAAAATACTAGATAATTAATTCCCTGGAGTACCACCATCCTGAACATTTTGATGTTCACCTGATTCAACTCATCAACTAATTAATAATGATATGACCAAAGTTGAAAAACACTGATTTACTGATTTCTGTTCTCTGTTTATGATTGCTTTTTTGTTCAGTTGTTAAAAATGTACAAGAAGAAATGACAAAAAATATCTGCATCAGTCTGGATGTGCGTTTTATGAATGTCAGATATGAGAAGCAAGTAGTAGTCAAAAACATACTGTATCGGAGAGGCCTTCTGCTTTCAGTTTCTGGTCTTTCAACGCCTGCTGCAGCACCAAGATCTCAGCTGTGTGTTCCTTTACTGCCAGCTCAACAGCCTGACGAGACTCAGAGCTGCGTTGGTCAGCACGCAACCTGAATAAGACAGAGCAAGAGAGTCAGAGAACTCTGCACTGAAATATGAGCATATGTATATTTGTGCATTATAACCTATTCTGTTTTTCATTGTCCAGTTGTCTCTGTATTTCACGAGTCCTGCGTTCAGCCTGGTTCTTCTCTTCCTGCAGTGCTGTCCTCCAGCTCTCCCACTGTCTCTCCTTCTCCAACAGCTCATCATTCAGAGTCTCCAGCTCTAGAACCTGCTCTTCCAGCATGGTGCATGTTGTCTTCAGGGTCTCTATGTTCTGTACACACACACACAAATACACCCACTCACAGATTACCAATTCATTCCGACATTGATTATTCATCAACTAATTAAGAGGTAATATGAGGTGTTGTCTGTAACATTAAATTTGGTATGTAATAATTTTGTGTCTGGACTGGGAGGGAGGCATTTGGTGGTTGCAAGATAAGTGATTAACCGTCTGGGAATTGAAAGCTTCGCCAGCAAAGCTTGGGAAGTTTAGAATGAGTAGGTCATGTATTTAAATTAATATCAAAGCATGATAAAGTTATTGACAAAAACTTTATACTTTATACTTTCCTGTGTGCCCACTGCGAAATAGAGTTTTTAAATTACCTAAATTTGATGAAACATAAAACTTGTCACCTTACTCAGGCATACCTGAGTCGGAGCACTGAGTGCCCACTTACGCATTTATAAAAGACTATTCACATGGTAAAGGAATGATAATCACTTTCACTTTTTTGGTTTTGATTGGTTTCTCTTTTGCAGTCGGAAAGCCCACTGTAAAAATAATAAAATATATCAGCCATAGTTTAGGCTACCTGTTTGGAAGTAAAACTTGCTGTAAGACGGTGATTTGATGCTCAGGAGGCACTTCAGATGATTCAGGACAGTGATTCAATTTCAGGACAGCAATTCAATTCATAATTCAATTCATGATTCAGGACAGCGATTCAATTCAATCTTGAGAACTGCGACACTGATGATGAGCAGTGTCATTTTGAACTTCAACTCGATCTGGCCGAAGATCAACTCAAGTAAGTGTAAATTTTCTTCTATTTCTTATGAGCATATCAGTTGCTATGCATGCAGCATAGTGCATCATCTTTGTGTGCTTCTTGAGTAAATAAAGCACACACCGTCACTTGTTTGCTCTCCTTTCTTCATTTTTTTCTGACACTCTGATGATGTCAATTTCAAAAAATTTAAGCAGTATTTTCAGTCATACATCTTTTTTTGTATTCAGTACAAGTTCAGCTACACTAATATTTATGTAGTATGTATGTCATGATTGTACTATTAAAGAAAAAATAACAACAATTAAGATGTTGTAAAAAGCAGTTTTAGAACTGTGTTGGAATGTGTGAAAAAACATTACCTTACCCATTGTGATGAACCATTTTGATCACTTGATTTGATGGGATTAAAAGATGGCAGTGGGAGGAGTATTCACCCTTCTCATTGAATGGAATGGAATTTTTTTACTTTTCTCATTGAATACCCCTCCCACTGCCAACTCTTTATCCCAAAATAATGACATAATTTTTTTGATGGCCAGTTAATTGTCCAAAATAATTGAGCAGATTTTAATTTTTGTACTTGATACATTCCTAAGACTGAACAGAGTCACCTCAAGTGACCAAAACAGTTCATTATGATGGGTAAGGTTTTTTTTTTTCACACATTCCAACACAGTTCCAAAACT
>JAODVO010000002.1:26859342-26870619 GCA_025400055.1 Notarius lentiginosus
GCCATTGTTCTCTCCTGTTTCAAATTTGTATCCCACAATACCTTGCGTAAAGGGGGAAAGCCCACCACATGATGCATTATGTAGTGTCTTGAGTTGGGTCACGGTAAAGCAAGAAAAAATAGCAGAGAATTTAGGGCCACATGGCCCTAAATTCATTAATTGTTCTATTAAAAAAAACTAATAAAATTGGAAGTCAGATTCGAATTCAGTAGTTTTTGGTCCATTAAACAAAAATAATTGGGGTGTCAGGGAAAAATTTTTTCTGACCTAAACTTGAAAAACCTAAAAGACAGTCTACCTTTAACTGTTCAAGCAACAACCGCCAAAGCAAATTCCTTGTATGTGAGAGCATACTTGGCAATAATCTCAATTCTGATCAATGTAGAAAAATACATTAAGATTTTGGAGCAACATATGCTGCCTTCAGTATAACATCTTTTCCAGGGTGTGGCAGTGAGGATGTGGTCGAGCATCAGCTGTAAATGGCAAGTGGTCAGGTGGAACCAGCAGGTAACATGTGACAAGGTACACTTGTGTCAAATTACTGGATGTCTATTAACATGTCTGTGTGTCTTTCAGACAGCAGGTAATATGTGACAAAGTATATCTGTGTCTAATTACAGGCTGTCTATTAATGTGTGTCTTTTAGACAGCCAGGAATGAGAGAGGGAGCTGTCATCCCATCATGTGCCAGTGTGTTGAGTGTGCCATAATAGTAAAAGTTAAAACCTACCTCAAATTGCAGCACCTATGTCCATTTCCTCATTGCCCACTCCCACAAAGTTGTTGCACTAGTGCTGAAACCTGGGACTGAGGAACGAACACCGCCATGGAGTCCACACCAGCCAGAGAGCTCCTCCAGATCCTCATCAGTAACCTCCAATGCCAGCACTAAGAGCTGCCCACCCTATCCAACAAGCAGGTGCAGCGCTTCCAGGCCATGCTCAAGATCCAGGTGAAGGACCAACAGATGATATGGAGCTTGGTACAGTCAGTGGGTACTCCAGCAGTCACTTCTGTGGCCAGGGTTCCTGTGCAGCTGGTCAAGATGGGGCCGCAGGATGGCACAGAAGCCTTTCTGGAGCTGTTCAAGTGCATTGAGGAGGTGAGCTTGTGGCAAACCTTGCAGTGGGCAGCCACTCCTGTCAGAGGAAACACAGCTCCCTGCCACCAGCATGCTGGAGTATCTGGACCTGAAGCGGGCTATACTGCAATGAGCCGGCTGCAACCTAGAAGGGCATCAACAGTGGTTCCATGCACTGGCCTAAAGCGAAGTGGGCCAGCCATTTGCATTCACACAGCAGCTCCAAGATGCCTGCTGACAGTGGTTATGGGCAGGCGAGTGCGGTGTGGAGGACATCATTGACTGTGTGACACTGAAAGAGTTTGTCATCCAACTGGCAAGAGAGACATCAATGTGGGTCCAGTGTCACCAAGCGGTGTCGCTGGAGGAGGCAATCAGGCTGGTAGAGGACCACCTGATGGTGTTTCAGGGAGCAGGTGCTCCCGCAGCTTCTCTTCCGCTCTCTCTCTCTCTCTCTCTCTCTCTCACACTCACTTTCTCCCCCTCCCCTACCCCAGCCCCATGGAAATGAGGTCCAATTCCCCCAAAACCTGCTCCCCACACTTTGGTCTGTCCTTATGTTTCTTCTCTCCCTTCTCCTTCTGTGTCTGTACTGCCATCAACCCTGTCTCTCTCTCCAGAGGTGGACTCATCCATGCCCACCAGAACCAGGCATGAGCCCAGACAGGTCTGTCAGCATAAAGGGAAGGCTGGGACTTCCTGGTAATCAGCACTTCCACAAGGAGGCGGAGCCATTGATTTGCATTCCTGACACACCACAGGCTTCCCCTGATCGAGCAGGAATGTACAGTCTCTAAGTATTTAAGGGGGTACACATCAGACTTTGGTGTATTCTGGTTGTAATTAGTCCTCCATGCATCAAAGCCTGATACAATGTGGGCCACTGGAAGATGCACAACTGGTGAAGGTCAGATATCCGCGAATGCCCATCACTATTCATTTCTGGGGAGAAAAGAATAGTGTGGAGGCAGCAGTTAGTCTGAGCCTCACCCACACACTTATCCTGGGAACAGATTGGCTGGGGTTTAAAACATTTAATGAAACAGTTGGTAGTGGGTGGGTCCTGCAGTAGTATGTCATGGGGGAATCCCACCGCAACATTAGCTGGGGAGGCAGTCCCAGGGCCATCCACGTCAGCTCAGTATCATGATGACATGGTGAGTGGGGAGGGTTCTCCTCTCTCTCTCTGGGGGAATCCTTTAAGGGATTTCCCATTGGAGCAGATGCATGATGAGTCTCTGAGACATGCTTTTGACCAAGTGAAAGTAATTGATGACCAAATCCTCCAACTTAACATTGCACTTTCCTTCCTGTATTTTTGTATTATGAAGGATAGGCTATATTGAGTGATGCAGGACACTCAAACTAAAGAAGAGATAACATAGTTGTTGGTCCTGAAGACCCATAGGGAACTTTTATCCTGCCCCAAGTGCCCAGCCATAGGATTATAATGAGCCACATGGAATAAAACACTGAAATGTCTCATGGCCCATTTCTATTGGCCAGGAATTCACACCAATGTCGGCAGGTGGTGTGCAGCTTGTCATGAATGCCAGCTGGTGAATCCAGCAGCAACACCAAAAGCACTATTGTGCCCATTACCATTAATGGAGATCCCCTTCAAAAGAATTGGCATGGATCTCATTGGGCTGTTAGATCGATCTGCATGTGGGTATCACTTTGTATTCGTCATAGTCAACACAATACCTGGAAGCAATGCCTCTTTGCAATATCTCAACACACAGTGTTACAAAAGCACTTTTCCACATCATTGTCTGAGTCGGGATTCTGAAAGAAATCCTGACTGATCAAGGCACTATATTCATGTCACAAATAGTATAGGAATTGTACGAATTATTGGGGATTAAATTGATTCATACAGTTCTGAAAATACAGTACATACAGTTCATCATCCACAAATAGACAGGCTGACCGAACAATTTAACCAAACACTTAAAAACATGATTCTCAAGATCATTTATGGGGACACAAACTGGAACAAGTAGCTAGAGTCCCTGTTGTATGGAGTGCAGGAAGTCCCGCAAGTCTCCACCAGGTTTTCTCCATTTGAATTGCTGTATGGGCACAAGCCCTATGGTGTCTTAGACATCATTAGAGAAAATTGGGAGGAGGGACCTTCTCAAAGCAAAAATGAAATTCAATACATTCTTTACCTGAGAGCAAAACTCCACACACTGAGTCACATAACCCAGGAGAATTTGCTACAGGCCCAAGAACATCAATCTAGCCTGTACAACAGGAGGACACAGCTAAGGGAGTTTGCACTGGGAGATAAACTCATCATTTTACTGCCCACCTCAAGTTCAAAATTACTCACCAAGTGGCAAGGGCCCTTTGAGGTTACATGGCAAATTGAGGTCAAGCATCCAGATAGAGACAACACATGAAATTTACCATCTCTCCTAAAACCATGGAGAGAGGAGGTTCCTGTGGCTCTGGCAACAGTAGTTCCAGAGAGGGCGGAGCTGGGACTGGAGGGAAGTCTAAAAAGTGCAGCCCGATTCACACCGGTCCCCTGTGAAGACAACCTCTCACCATCCCAGAGATTACATGTTATTAATTTGCAGGAGGAATTCTGTGACATATTCTCGCCCCTCCCTGGTTGCACTGACCTCATAGAACACCACATTGAGACTCGCCCAGGAGTGGTGGGGCACAGCCACTCATATTGACTCCCCGAGCACAAGAAAAATGTAGTTCAGGATGAACTCCAGGCTATATTTAAGATGGGGGTAATTGAGGAGTCGCACAGCGACTGGAGGAGCCCAGTGGTCTTGGTTCCCAAGACCAACAGGTCAGTCTGGTTCTGTGTGGAATATAGAAAAGTCAACATGGTGTTTAAATTTGACACACATCCAATGCCTTGCATTGATTAACTGCTTAATCAGTAAATGAGGCTCACTTTTACTCAATGCTGGATTTAACAAACGGATATTGGCAGATCCACTTGACTCCATTATCCCATGAGAAAAATAGCTTTTTCCACTCTGTTTGGTTTACACCAATTTGTCACCCTTCCTTTCAGGTTGTTTGGGGCCCCAGCAATGTTTCAGCATCTCATGAACTGTATTCTCCATCCCCACAACACATATGCAGCGGCCTATTTAGATGACATCATTTAAAATAATGATTGAAAGTGGCACTTACAACATCTTAGGGTGGTCCTGCACTGAGGTGCACTGGGATCACAGTGAACCCAAAAGTGTGCGATTGGACAGGTGGAACTACGGTATATGGGCTTCCACTTGGATCATGGGCAGGTGCATCCCCAAATTGATAAGACTGCAGCATTTGCGGCCTGCCCAGGACCTAAGACCAAAAAGGGGGTGAGGCAGTTCCTGGGGTTGGCTGGCTACTATAGACTATTCATGCCTAACTTTTCGGATGACACCAGCCCGCTGACTGACCTCACTAAAAAGGGGGCACCAGATCTGGTCCAGTGGATGAAGCCATGTGAACAGGCTTTTGCTCAGGTAAAGGTGGTTTTGTGGGGGGGCCCTGTTGCATTCTCCTGACTTTTTTCTCCCTTTTGTTTTGCAGACCAATGTGTTGGACAGAGGGCTGGGGGCTATGCTTTCCCAGATGGTGGAGAGGGAGGGGTACCCAGTGTTGTACATCAGCCACAAGCTCTCCATGTGAGAGTAAAAATACAGCACCATGGAAAAGAAGTGCCTGGCAAGTGAGCGGTCCTCACTCTGTGGTACTACCTGCTTGGACGCCCATTCACCCTCTGTTACGACCATGTCCCACTCCAGTGGCTCCACTGCATGAAGGATGCCAATGTATGGATCACTCGTTGGTATCTGGCCCTTCAACCCTTTAAATTCAAGGTGGTTCACAGGCTGGAGGGCACACGTGGTGGTGGCGGATTACCTTTCCTGCTGGGGGGAGTCATCTACAGGCCAGATGGCTCTCTAGCCTGAGTCAGGCAATGGGGGTATGTGGCAGTGAGGGTGTGGTCGAGTGTCAGCTGTGAACAGCATGAAGTCAGGTGGAACCAGCAGGTAACATGTGATGAGGTACACCTGTGTTTAATTATTGGTTGTCTATTAATGTATCTGTGTGTCTTTCAGATAGCCAGGAACGAGAGAGAGAGCTGTTACCCCATCCCGTCCATGTGTGTCTAGTGTTCTTTAATGGTAAAAGTCACTGAAAAGTGCCAATAAAAGTTACAATGTACCTCAAATTGCAGCACCTGTCTCCAGTTCCTCATTGCCCACTCCCACAAAGTTGTTACACAGGGACATTTCAGCAAGCCAATACAAAGCCACATTCTGCACACATAAGAAAGGCATATGCACTGATGACCCCATACCATTTGTATGAAGCATGAGGAAAAATATCACCTGAAATGCTTCATCACTTGGTATCTTCAGTTCCTCAACATTTTTTAAGTGTTATGAGATGGAATGGCAACATTACAAAATGGCAAATGGTTTACTGTCCCAATTTTTTTTAATTGTATTGCAAAAATCAAAATTGAAATGTTTATTTTGAAAAAAAAGAACAATAAAATTTGAGGTAAAACATTAAAATAATGTTCTGTTGTATTGTTTTGAGTGCAATACAGGTCATATATTTACAAATCATTGTTTTCCATTTTAATTTAAATTTCAACATACTGTCCCAACTTTTCCTAATTCAGGTGTGTGTGCGTTGTAACAATGATGGACTGTCAGCTGTATTCCCCCTCTCTGCTGGTGCTCCTCGCAGTGCTGCTGCTGTGGTGCTGAAAGTACATGCGCCACCACCTGCACTGATGCTCAGCAGTGGCATTTCAGCACCATCAGCAAAAAACTGCCTAGCGCACACACAAGAATGAGCGGCTTAATGCAGTATGGCTGGCAGCCACTAATGACAGAACATGCATTCACCCTCCAGGAGACAACAGGAGAGTATATAATGGTGGCACACCATACCCTGAGTGAGTATCTCCTCCCGAATGTTAATCTGACTAGCTGTATTTTTTTCTGCCATCAGATACAAGTGCAGACAACACCATCCCCAAAAGCTTGGAACTTCACAAACATAAATAAATAAGAGCACTTTTTTTTTGCACCTCACACATTTGCCTCTGTGTCAGATCCTGCCACTGGAAGGGGCTACACTGGTGGAGAATGTGGGCAGGAGACACAGACTCAGGCACCCCTGCCATGGACTCAGTGGTGAAGCATTTGCAGGATGTCAGCATGCTGCAAGGGCAGCTGTTCCAGGAGCTGGTGCACAGTCTTCACACAGCCACTAAGGAGCTCCTGAGTCTGAAGTACATGCCACCTGCAGCCATGGTCCCCCTCCCAGTTAGGCCCTTCAAGACCTGGTTGGTGGTGTGTGCACTTCATACCACCCCCCAGCTGCCAGCTCCCATCAACACCCTCAAGCTGAACAGCAGAGGAGCTCCAGAAGGCAGCAGCAACAGTGCAAACCTCCAGCCACTCCTGAGACCATGCTTCTGGCTGAAGGAAAGACAATAGCTGTGGAAACCAAAGCCAAAGGTGAGCCCTCCCTACCCACCAACCACCCCTCTACTCTGTCTTAGCAGGCATCAAGGGAGGGAAACTTCAGGAAGGAACAAAAGGCTACAGTGGTAGTGGCTGGCTGAAGCACTGCTGACACCAGGTGCTAGAAGGTGATAGAGGGAGCCTACACTTCAATCAGGGGCTGCCTATGGCCTACCTTATGGTGAAGAATGGGTTGCTATACTCCCACTGCAGCCACCAGGATAAGCCCTGTGATGACCTTGTCATACAATAGACTCTCTCACATGTGGCCCACTCTCACCTGCTACATTGCCATCTGGGGCCCCAGAACACCCTGGAGAAAATCTAGGACCAGTTCCATCTGCGAGGAATGCATGGGACTCCTACAGACCAGCCCCAGCCCCATTAAGCCCCCTTTCCTAAGCAGGTGGGTATGGATCTCATAGGACTGTTGCCCAAATCCACCTGGGGCCACAAATACATCTTAGTGATTGTCAACTATGCCACTTGCTACCCAGAGGCTGTTCTTCTCCACAAAGCCACATCCAGGAACATCACTAGGTAACTGACACCCCTCTTCAGGTGGGTCAGAATCCTCAAGGACATCCTCATGGACCAAGTCACCCACTTCATCTCTAAGGTGATGGTGGACCTGTGTCAGCTGCTGCAGGTCAAACACCTCAAAACCTTGGTCTGCCACCCCAAGTCTAACAGCCTAGTGGATTGAGTCAACCAAACCCTCAAGCACATATTGCAAAGGGTGGTGGATGAAGAAGAGTGAAACTGGGACCTACTCCTCCCTAATGTTCTCTTTGCTGTGCGAGATACTCCTCACGCCCCTACAGTGTTCATGCCTTCTCAGCTGTTTGGCCAATGACACGGGGCCTATTGAACATCATTAAGGAAGCCTGGGAGGAGCAACCATCCCTTTTCTGCTCCCTCATTGACTAGATCCAAGAAATGCAAGAGTGGATTGAGTCTGTGTCCCAGGAGAGAGCAGCAGTGAGCCTACAACTGGCCAGCCCAACCTTGAGAGTTTCAGCCCAGCAGTCATATGCTCCTGCTCTTCCCAAGTGTGAAGTGTAAATTCTTCACCCATTGACAAGGCCCCTATGTCATCCAGGAGTGAGTAGGTCCTATGAACTGCTGCCTGCAGCAACCAGGTAAGACAGCCCCCACCCAACTGTATCATGTAAATCTTCTAAATCATTGGACTGAACTGGTGCCAGCACTCTCAGCCTTTCCTGTCCCCTCCACAAGTCCAACCAAGCCAGAGCAGGTCCACAAAGAAGAGGAATTGATACCTTCCTAACTGCAAGAGCTGCAAGGATTGGAGGATCAGTTCAAGTACGTGTTCTCTGCAGAGCCCCTGTGGACCACCTACTGCAGCATTAGATCAAAATCCCACTGGAGTAGTTGTCTGACAGTGGCCCTACCAAGTCCCAGAGTCCTGCTGTCAAGTGATAGAGGCAGAAGGAGCCCTGATGCTACTGGAGGGCATCACTGAGGAATCCACTAGCCCCTGGTCCAACCCCATCGTCATCATGCCCAAGCTTGACAGAAGCCTTTGCAATGACTTCTGGAGGTTGAACGAGGTATTGGAGTTCAACAGCTATGCCCTGCCATGAATGAATGACCTCATAGAGCACCTAGGGAGGGCCTAGTTCATATCCACCCTCAACCTGACCAAAGGGTACTGGCAGGTAGCCTGGCCAGAGAAGCGCGGCCCAAAATGGCCTTCAGCACCAACTCCAGACACTGGCAATACCTGGTCCTTCCCATTGGGTTCCATGGTGGAGTGCCCACAATGTTCCAGAAGTTAATGGACATTGTCCTGAGAGCCCATTACCCCACACCACAGCCTACCTGGACAATATAGTCATCCACTCTAGCAACAAGCAAGATCACCTCTGCCACCTCAGGGAAGAGCTAAGCAGACTCTGCAATGCAGGACTGATGACAAACCCCCAAAATATGCCATCTGGGGCTGGCCAAGGCACAGTGCCTGGGGTATCGCATTGACCCGGGTCTCCTGAAGACACAGGAAAGGAAAACTGGTGCTGTCTGCAACTACCACTGGCCTAACACCAAGAAACAGGTACAGTTTTTGGGGTTGGCTGGCTACTACCGGCGCTTCATGTCTAATTTTACCTCTGTGGCTCCCCCTTCATAAATCTTAGCAGGAAGGGAGAGCCAGAGAAAGTTCAATGGATGACCCCAACCAAAGAAGCATTCAAGGCTCTCAAAACTGCTCTCACAAACTTATTGGTCTGAAGGAACACTGATTTCCAGCATCCCTTCCTGGTGCACATGGATGCATCAGAAACCGGCCTAGGAGCCATGCTGTCACAAGAATTTGACACAGATGAACACTCCATAATTCACATCAGCCAGAAGCCGATACCTACAGAACAGAGGTATGCAGCAGTGGAGCATTGCCATCAAATGGGCTGTGGGGGAGTTATGATACTACTTATCAGGAAGACACTTCAACCATGCCCCATTACAGCAGATGACAAAAGAAAAAAGCTCCAACCACAAAATAACCTGCTGGGTTTTCTCTCTCCAGGACTTTTCATTCCAAATACAACAATAGCCAGGAGCCCACAATAGTAACGCAGACAGCACATGCTCTGGGAACAGTCTTACTCTGACGAACAGCGTGGAGCTGAGATGGGACAATATAATGACGGGCTGGCAGCTATCTTCTCCCTCTCTGCAGGTACACCTCACTGTGCCACTACCATGGTGTTGAAAGGACAGCACCCCACTGCCCTTGCTGAAAGTCAGCAGTGTGTGTGTGTATCATTTCTAGCCGCTTTATCCTGTTTGTTCTACAGGGTCGCAGGCAAGCTGGAGCCTATCCCAGCTGACTACGGGGGAAAGGTGGGGTACACCCTGGACAAGTCGCCAGGTCATCACAGGGCCCTTTTGATTCTAATATTAAAAATATAATACTTCTCTCTCTCTCTAATATATATATAGTGATATCTTGAACACGTGACTATCTATTCGGGTTGAACGTATACGATGTCTCGCAAATGTGTGCGGGGAATTTTGAACCGATCAAATCGGGCCCGTATACTCGTAACCGATCACCCGACACACGAAGCCCCGATGAAATTGGGAAGGTGTGTGCTAGGCTTAAGAGAGAGAGAGTGCGAGCGCATGCTGATTGCTCTGTCTTGAGAAGTAGACCAATCAGTGTTCTGTGTGGGTGGGCTTTACGGCTTCTCTCCCAGACAGAGAGTCCATCAGTTCAGCATATCCAGGAGTGTCGTGGCAGAACAGTGACTTTAGCATTGCCCATGGCGGGGTAAACGACTGTAAAAGACATGCTGAGGTGTGTTTAAAAGTGTCATGTGTTCATGTGCATATAATTTATACTAGCTGGCTCGCTGCTAAGGCTACATGATAAGGCCAAACTCCTTGAAAACTTGCTTAAAATTGCAACAGAATATAAAACATGAGTTAAATAATAGTAATAAGCAGTTTACATAAATAGTATAAGTAGTCTAATCTAATTTCTATCTACTTTGATAATTATTCTAATTTAATAATTATAGAATTAATTTGATAGATTCTCAAATTATATCTAATTTGATAATCTAAATTATCTAATTTGGTTTTGGTTTATTTCACTGTCACTTTTCTACATATAGGCTGATCTAATTTGGTTTACAGATCATAGAAAATTACTCAGAGTATACCGCTCCTCAATATATACTCAACATATAACCGCCCCAGACTATATAATAATGATACCATATGCTTTTATATCTTTTATGGACCACATCTTTTAGGCATTGTTAAAATTCACCATTTTTATTGTAATTATTCAAGAGACACATCAATAATGTTCCAGCCTTGTTACTGTTTACAAAATCCCGGGGAAGCCGAGTACAGCAGGTGTGTGTGTAAAAATAACCACGTCATAATATCTAATTGTAGATCATTAGACTTTGAATTTATTGAAATCGAAGAAATGGTGATCAAATACCTGAATAAAATAAATATCTGTGGTGAATCTGCATTTCACTCAGACTTTATATTGTATTTTTCTTTTGTATGGTTCACATTAACACATTATTGTAAAATATTTCAGGGGAATTTTACGACAGTACCGGACTCACTTACGGTTTGTTTTCATTCACAACGTAATTCTGTCTCCCTTATCATGTCCAACTTGTTTTCTTTCGGTTTCATTTCTTTAAATTAATTTATACTTCAAGTTTTACTGGATTAATCAAGATGTTACTTTATTTCCTCCAGAAGCTTTGAATTTGGGTGAGTCTAACTTTTAAAACTGCAGATCAGGTAATAGGTTATAACAACACATACACCATAATATGACATTGGATAGTTTTTGCTTATTATTACAGTTAAAGTTTGAGTTTTATTGAAAAATTATAAATCATTAAAGCATAATGATTATCATAACAATACGTTTTTTTTGATAAATTTTGTTAACCACCGTCAGTAAGTGCAGGTTGATTGGAGAGGAGACGGATGTACGTGCAGGAAGAGTGTCTCATCTCATCTCATCTCATCTCATTATCTCTAGCCACTTTATCCTGTTCTACAGGGTCGCAGGCAAGCTGGACTATGGGCGAAAGGTGGGGTACACCCTGGACAAGTCGCCAGGTCATCACAGGGCTGACACATAGACACAGACAATCATTCACACTCACATTC